>OZ038500.1:8753215-8913215 GCA_964036315.1 Acanthosepion esculentum | reverse complement strand
CAGTACGCAGCCTAGACTATATGCCCCCTCTCCCCCATCGGCTGTATTAACAAGATCCAAAGGAATACAGGGCATTACATTTGGAGACGGCTACGGCTTGATGGCAGGAATTACAGGAAAGTTGTCAATGTTGACAATCGACCGCCTTCGGTTCTTCCCTCCGGGTTTTTTTGTCTGGATTTACTTCCATATTCTTTTCCATTTTTGTTTATGACCGCAAAAAGGTAACGCAGATTTGAAATCAGGGTTTACCTTCACTTTGATGATTCGAATTATAAGTGTCTTTTTGTTTCTACAGGAATAAGGAATATATTTTAGTGCAACTTTTATAATAATATATCAGAACATAATGAAAAGTACCTCCACAGGTTCGCGATACCTAAGGTTTAAAATGAATATTTAAAATGAAAAATCTTTCTTGATGAATTAATTTTTGTTTCAATTCCAAGCTAATTGATTAAATTTAATATTTTCAATGAACAACAACTACTGTGCTGTATTTAATGAACAACGACTACTTTGCTATCTGTCTATATTTCTGAGATGGGGATTTATGTACATTAATTACATTATTCTGACTATTGTCCTCATCTTTGTCGCCATATTTATTAAAACGTTTCCGCCGTTGTACGCTCCAGTCTTCTTCAGGTGGTTGGAATGTCGAACTGAACCATGTTTAATGGATTTATCAGTTATCTCTTGTTAATTTTCCCTCTGAAAGTTCTCTTTTATTTTACGATTCAGAGCAGATTTTCCGTAACTGTGGGCTGTGTTTTACAAAAAAATAAATTGACGATTTAAATTCTCTAAGGAGTTCTGCTTTTAATTAATATAAACATTAAACTCTGCAAAATTTAATTTCTTGAAATTTCATTAAATAAGTGGTAGGGAACTGATTAGAAAACAAAATTAGCAAAGATTTTATAAAATAAAACATTTCTAAAATAATTTAATTCATCTGTGAATAAGTCATGAAAGTTTCATTAAAATCAGACAATTATTTGATTTTTGCAAAGAATTTCCAAATCAACGTTTTTCACCGCAAACCCCCCCCCCCAAAAAAAACGCTAAAATTTCCTGTACTAATCTTTGGTCTCCGCGCTGACGGAAAAAAAAATTAACCAAAATTTCGAATGTTCTAAAAGGATAAAAAATATAATTCAATAATCAAAAAAATCCTTTGGACTTTCCTCTTAATAATAAATATTTTGACAATAAAACTTTTTATTAAGTTTGGGGCATTTTTCCATCATGGTATGCTAATTTTTTAACGAATCAGTGGAGCGACCAATAATAATATATTAAATTAGAACATAATTAAAATGTTTATTCAAAAATCCGAACAAACTTATATGAAGAAAGTTCTGATATTAACCTTTGGCTTTCACGGGTTATTTTTCTATATTTTACCACGGACGATCAACTGAGACGACCTGATGTCAATGCGTAAAATGATTTGTTACTTATCTCTTATTTTTGTCAATCGTTGAACTGATAAATAAAAATGAATGTTAAAATAAGGTGAGAAAGATAATCCGTTTATGATTGTCTTTTGTGCGTAACCTCATTTGTGATCATGATATAGAGTTGCTTTTGAACACGTGAATAATTTAGCAACAAGTTCGATTAATGTGCATCGTTGCACATTTCCTTCCGTCACTTGTGTTTCGCTGTCACAGAACAAGTAAGTCTTGACTTATGCTCTTCTTCTTACAGAATCTTCTATTTTCTATTCAATTTCTTGGACTTTTATTAATAAATTAAATTTAATAATTCCTATAAGTAAAATACTTCACTGTATTTCAAACCGAATTTAAATTAAGTGGGATCATTTTTTTCCCGATTATCAATTAAAACCGATAAAAACGTCCATATTCACAAATCGACATATTTTATTAAAAAAATCTTTCAAAAATAAAATGTACTTTTCTGAAACGTTATTTGAGAATAATTAATTCATGTGTAAACTTTTATTAATCTGAATTGAATCAATTATTAATTACTTTTTTTTAGTTTAAAATATCGCAAAATAGCATTTTTCTTTTTTTTTTACAAGGAAGTGAGTTTTTATTATCGACAGTTTATCGACAACCTGATGTCTGGGAAATTTATTTAAGGAAAATATAAGTGTAAATAAATCACGTGACGAATACAACGAAAAAGCTTTTCCATATAATTTTTAAAATATTTTTCAGTATTCTAATATTTTATTGAATTTTAGTTACTTTGGCTTTATTGTCATACGAAGATGCTTGTTGAGAAAATGTTACCAACACATTTTAAATTTACTACAGTTTCCGCTTTTACTTTCTGATAATGTCTTGCATGGACGTCCGCATTGACAACAAAATGACACATTTGGACACGTACAATAAAAATTCAAAATTCTTTTAAATTACTGAGAGTCGCTGAATTGCAGCAAGTTTTTCCATTTATGATTAGTAAATAATGTTTTTATTTAATAACAAGACCACATAACCGCTACAAATTAATACAAATTTTAGAAGATTTAAAAGTTTATGAATTATTCTAATTAAAACTTAAATTAATTATTCATCGCAACAGTTTTCGTCTTAGTCGTATTGCATTTTTTATTTTACGATTCAGAGCAGATTTTCGGTAACTGGGTGGCGGTCCTGTTTTACAAAAAAAAAAAAAAAATCAGATTTAAATTCTCCGAGGACTTGTCCGTAAACGCTACAATAAAATTCTCAAAATTTCATAAAATCAAATAAGTGGGGGATAAACAGATCTAAAAGAAATTACCAAAATTTTCTAAAAAAGAAACGTTTAAAAAGTAATTTAATTTATTTCTGGATAAGTTCTAAAAGTTTCATTAAAATCCAACGATTCTGATTTTTGTAAGATTTTCTAAATCAATGTGTAAAAAGAAGACCCCTCAATTTTTCCGCATAAATTAATGATCCCATGTTGAAGCCAGAAAAAAACAAGAACTTTGACTAAAATATCTCCGATTCTAAAAAGGACTTAAAAAAATAATCAAAACAAAAAAAAAATCCTTTAATCTTTCCTCTTAAATAAGGACACAAATATTTTGACGATAAAACTTTGTTTAAATTAACTTTTGGGGATTTATTCATTGTGTGTGCTCATTTTTTAGCGAGTCTTTGGCGGTACCTATTTTAAACTACTTAAATAATTCAAATATAACTGCATTAAACAAACTGGCAACAGTATATAATGATTGCATCAACTTCACCTACATTTACTTTGCTTCGAGGATCAATCGAATTGCAATAATCGGGGGTCGTGTTATGTTTCGTCATTTTTTAACATCTTCAACGAACATCTAAAAAACGTGAACATGTGGGTAAAAGGACACCGAAAGTCAGCAAATAACTGCTTCTTTCTGCTTTTTTCTTCATATTTTTCACTTTTTTAAAAAGTATTTAATGAGAGAGAAATGCGAGAAATATTATTTTCAGAGATGAATGCAATTACTTCTGTAATTATTCAAAATATTCATTCAAAATCAGTTCCATATAGCATTGCTAGGACTACTAGTAAAGGTGGTTCATTGCGTTGTTGCAGATAATTTTTTGCACCAGAATCTTATACATTCATAAATCTACCATCTATCCGTGCCTTAAATATTAGTCATGATCTGGCATCTCGACTGCATCCACTTTCCCATCGGCGGGATATGGCTTCCCTCTGACGACTCTATAAATATTTTCATGGCAGTTGTTCCAATGAGTTCTTCTGCTTGGCATCTCAACCGCATGTATTCAATCGTACTACTAGAGCTGTTGGTAGGTCTCATTGCTTTATTGCTGAATTACCGACATGCAACCGTTAGGTCTATTCTACTAGTTTTTCTTTTCTCACACATGGCAACTGTGGAAATACCTCCCGTTTACTTGCTTCCCTGATAAATACAAGCTTCAAAAATTAAAATGCAAAGTCAATCGCCATCTTCTGTCTTCTTGAAACATTCTCTTTCACTCCCAGTAACCCCCTGTGTCTTAATAGCATTATCGCTAACTTCTGCCTTCCTGAAACTTGTTCTTTTAATGTACTTTCTTCTCACTAAAGTCTTCTCATTATCTTTCACACCCAGTAAGTGCTTAGATCTTAGTGACATATTCACCAACTTCTGTCTCCCTACAACCTGTTCATTTTTTTGTCCTTTCTTCTAACTAAAGTCTTCTCATTCTCTTTCATACACAGTAACTCCTTGTGTCTTAGTAGCATTATCGCCATCTTCTGTTTTCCTGAGAGCTGTTCTTTTATTGTCCGTTCTCCTCACTAAAGTCTTCTCATTCTCTTTCACTCCCAGTAACCACTTGTCTCTGAGTGGCATAATCGCCATCTTCTGTCTTCCTGAAACCTGTTCTTTTATTGTCCGTTCTCTTCACTAAAGTCTTCTCATTCTCTTTCACTCCCAGTTACCCCTTGTGTCTTAGTGGCATTATCGCCATCTTCTGTGTTCCTGAAACCTGTTCTTTTATTGTCCGTTCTCTTCACTAAAATATTTTCATTCTCTTTCACACCCAGTAACCACTTGTGTCTTAGTTGCATTATCGCCATCTTCTGTCTTCCTGAAACCTGTTCTATTATTTTCCTTTCTTCTCACTAAAGTCTTCTCACTAAAGTCTTCTCATTCTCTTTCACTCCCAGTAACCCCTTGTGTCTTCGTGGCATTATCGCCATCTTCTGTCTTCCTGAGACCTCTTCTTTTATTGTCCGTTCTCCTCACTAAAGTCTTCTCATTCTCTTTCACTCCCAGTAACCCTCTTCCTTCTTAATGGCATTATTGCCATCTTCTGTCTTCCTGAAACCTGTTCCTTTATTGTCCGTTCTCCTTACTAAAATATTCTCATTCTCTTTCATAGGCGGTAACCGCCTTGCGTCTTATTGGCATTATCGCCTTGCTCAGGGCGAAAAGATTGAAATGAAAGAACTTCATTCAAAACGGACCTTTACAAGAGTCGGATCAAATAAAAACAAAGTGTTTCTGTCATATCTGTGCTGGAGTTGCCCAATCCCCATTTTCTAGCAACCAATGTTCAAGTGGCGTTTTAATTATTTATCTTTAACCCTACAGCCCCTTTCCCACACACGAAACGTAGCAAGACTTTCGTTACTCTAACGCTATTTCCATGGATAATGTGCAGACGACCAACATTTCTTAGTTGCACAAATTCGGACCTTCACAGCTATGACCAGCCATGCCACGTATACAGGGTCTAATCATTCTCATTACGTTTGTACTCCATTGCAAGCAAGAATTTCCATTGAGACTGCTTCTTCCTGAGAGCCGCTTCTTTGTAGAATAGTCTCTCAAGAATATCCTTCCTCGGTCACTACAATCTTAACGTTTTCAAATCAGACGTTATCTATCTTACATATCCTCATAACTTTTTACTTCCTCCTTTTACTTCCATGCAACAACCACATTCAGTAACCCTGGGACATTTACTAAAATGTTTGATTTTTGTACAAGTCACATTATCTGTGCGTACAGTGAATAAAAGTCGTGAGTGTTTATACTAATTGGGCGTTGAAGTATTTCATCTCCTGGGGTTGTATTTTAGGCGTTTCGTTCTAATCTAAAAATATTTTGATTTTTTTTTCTGTGAAGAAGTAATATAATACGATAAAACTCTCACACCAAACATCATTGACAATCTTTCTAACGTAATGTTAATATTTGCCTGTTTGCTTCTTTGGCTTCACGCTGGCCTGAACACAAATGAATTTCCTATAAAATGACAATCGAAACGAACAGTATCCGGCGATACGTAATCAGCAACAGTAACTTAATATTTTGTTAGGTTAATAATTAACTCACCGAATTCTAAGAAGTATTGTGTTAAAGTTTTGTAAATTACAAATATATCACAAAAGATTTAGTATATTGGATCAGAACAAAAGTTTTCGTTTTTTAAAATTAATTTCAAGGATAATATTTACATTTTGCACATGGATTTATTCAATCACAAATGTGCCATTTTGTACCACTAATTTTCACCATTATTGAGGTTATTTCATGATACCATCCTTCCAGAACTTTGCATCTATCTGAGTAATCAATTAGTCTACATAGATTTTACAGGCTTCCATCTCAGACCAGACATCAGGTTCGTTCGCAGGTTGCAGCTTCTCGTCGTACGCTTGTAGCTTAATACGAGGAAAATAATTCTTTGGTCGGATCGTTACCGAAGCAGAAAAAAGAAACCATGACACAATATTGTAGCAGTCAGCAAAATATATTCAGTTGCAACCTTCTCATAAAGGCCGGCTGTAGGCGAGCGAGGAAAAGTGAGGCGGAGTGAGGGGACGAATGATCAAACCGGCGTGTGCCTTCCTTTCGCGTGGCGGGTGAGCGAGCGGTGCTCTGGTTTAGGTCTGCTACGGACCGCTGTCTTCGTTGTCCTGTCAGCTTTCGTCTGAAAATAAGCCATTCATCAAGAACCCATGGTCTGTTGATATGGTTCTTAGCCCGCTCCACTCAGCTAACCCTCTTTGTCAGAGTCGGTTGATATGTTTTTGAGAGGTCCATTCCACTCAGCTGACCTTCTTTTTCAAGACGACAATTGTCAAAACGATTTCTCTAACATCTTGCAAATGTGTCCTTAACAAGATATCAGCTGACCACTGATATCGCTGGGAACAGTAATGGTTTGAATTCAATGTTTGATTTTGTGGAAAGAGTTCAATGTACACAATGCCATTCCAATCCCGCCAGATATACAGCATTATCTTGACTGCAGATTAGTTTTTTTGAGTCGTTAACGGTAGCTCCTTTCTTTTCTTCCCAGAAAAATTTTCATTCCATATTGTTGTAAACAACCCATTTTTCATCGCCTGTGATCGTTCTTTTAAAAAATGAGTCCTTTTTTAGCATTTGAGCAGAGAATCGCAGATGGAAAGGCAGTCCATAAATTTTCTCCAATGAAATCGTGAGTCGCCCAAACATTTCACATATCCAAGTGTTTTCAAACGCCATACAAGGCTCATATGATATATGTGGAGTATTTCTATTCATTCCTGCTCCAATAGTAAGTCTGACCAGTTCGATAAGGTTAAATTGGCAGCGGATCTAAAACATGACCTACATTCTGTTGTTAACTGGGGCAAGGCATGGCTTGTTACTTTTAAAATTGGTTCACTGTTTGGTTCTTGACAATTTTTCTTTCTAGAATCTATCTTACATATTTATATGTCTATCATTCATCCATGCTTAGAATATTGTTGTCACATATAGGCCGGTGCTTCTGCTAGATATTTACAGATTCTTGATAAAATCCAAAGAAGAATCCGCAATGTTATTGGTCTTGACATGGCATCTCGGCTTTAATGACTTTTCCACCGTCGTAATGTAGTTTCCCTGAGCGTTTTCTATAAATACTTTTAATGTAATTGTTCTGATTAACTTTCCGCTATGGTATCTAGATCTTATGAATTTAAGAGCAGTACTAGATTGGCAACAAGGAATCATCAATTTTCAGTTGAATTGGCTAGATGTCACCGTAAGTTCTATGCAAACAGTTTCTTCTCTCGCATCTCTCGCTTGTGGAACTCTCTTTTCGACCAAATGCTTTCCAGCTAAGTTTAATCTTCAAAGATTTAAATGCAATATCAATCGTTATCAACTGTCTTTTTGATTATTCTTGTTTTATTGTTCTCGCTCCTTAATAATGTTTCACTTTTTTCTTATTCTTTCACACTCATTAGCCCCCTGTGTCTTAGTAGCTTTACTGCCTTGCATGGGGTGAAATGATTAGAAAACAAATTCGAATGCAATGTCAGTCTTTATCTACAGTTTTCTAGATTACTCTTCTATTGTTCTTGCTCATTAATAATGTTTCTCTTTTTTTTTTACTCTTTCACACTCAGTAACACACCTTGTGTCTTAGTGGCTTTACTGCTTTGATTGGTGTGAAATAATAAAAAAAAAGTGTATTTTTTAATTTTATTTTTAACCAGAGTATCGAGTGGGTGATCCTCCATGGCTACAAACCATTTGGAATGTTCTCTTTCTTCCAGATCAAGATTTTGTGACTTCTGGAACACGCAGACTACTTATGAATGATACCCTCTGCTACAGCACTATCCTCATAAACGACACATATCTTTTTGCTGTTTGTGAAGCGTTTTATTTTTTTTTACCTTTTCGGAAATCAAAGGGCATCAAATGATGAAAATGCACCACATTTTTCTTTATTTTCACTTCTAACGTGAAAACATTTAAAATTTACAATTCACACACGAACCGTATAGAAGGACGCATTGAAATATCACATTTCATAATATGTATATATGTCATAAATTTCAGTCACGTATGCAACAAAATCGTGTGTTCAAACAGCACCTATTGAAAAACGCTACGGATTTTTGTTCCCAACCTGATATTTCGTGGGGGGTAGAATGGCTTAATAGTTATTAACTCGTAATCGACGAATCGAGCTAGAATTCGGTTAGAACTGCATTCATCATTGACAAAGGTTTGAATCTATTTCTCACTGCGCTCTCTCTACCATTGTTAACCTTGACAGGAGACCAATCAGCTTCATATCTATTCTATAATATAATGCACAATGTAGTTTTATATATTCATTGGTCACATAGCCTGATTTACATTACTTACTAATTAGATATTCCGTTGTTATGGTTACTCTTCATGATAAGTTATTTTGGCCGTTCTGTGTCCGATCAAACTTTTTCCTAAATAAATTAACGGCAATTGTTTCTTTGCTTTACACCCTTTCAGATTTGCGGGGGAGTTGGACCTGCATTAATGTCGCTATTTCGCAAAAGCAAAGTGTTATCAAGCGAATGGATAAGCTTTGATGAATTTAAGCGCAGTACTAGATTAGCAGTTAGGTCTCGATTTTTTATAGTTGAAACGGCTAGATGCATACCGTAAGTTCTATGCTAACAGCTTCTTCTCTCGCACTTCTCGCTTTTGAACTCTCTCCCGGTCTCTTGCTTTCCATTTACTTAAATCTTCAGGAATTTAAATGCAATGTCAATCCTTTTGGATTCTTAATTCCTGTTCCTTTATTGTTCATGCTCCTTAATAATGTTATTCTTTTCCTCGTATTCTTTCGCACTCAGTAACTTCTTGCGTCTTAAAGGCTTTATTGCCTTACTTGGAGTGAAATGATTTTAAAAAAAGACCTGCATATTTAAAATATGAAACAAAGCAATCATTGACCATAATGGCATGTCTAGCTGCATTCTTTAAACGTTTCAAAAACAAAATAATTTTGATAATCCAAGAACAAATAACTGACGAATTTCCATATTAAAAACAGAAGCACGAATTTTACAATCGACCAGAGAATAAGAGAATATGAACAGAACAATTTGCGAATTGATGCTTAGTTAAATCCACCTAGAACATGCATGAATAGAATGCCAATTCGATTGTATGAAATTTAATAGTTGTTTAGTAGTCATTTTTGTATTATTCATTCAGAAAATGTATCGATGCATGTGTTTGGTAGTTGTTCATTATAATCGCAAAGATTTCTATCTGTAAAGCGTCCTTTATATATATATATATATATATATATATATATATATATATATGGGATAAAGATATATACAGGGTGACCAAAAAAACGGGAATTTTTGAAGTGCGTATTGCCAGACATGAGCAAGTGGCAACACTGCGAGACAGTGACCTTGAGCAAGTAAACATTTCGCCATTTTAGTAACGAGAATGAAATTCACAGTATCCCAGCTGAGATGTTGCAGCAGTCAATGAGGAATCTCAACAGCAGATTTCAAGAATGCATTCGTACAGGAGGACGCCATCTACAGGACGTAATTTTAAAAAAATGAAAATTCCATCATTGCTTCTTAAATGGCATGTTTTAAATGTTTCAATTACTATGAATTAAATATTTTTCTTCCATCACTCTTGGTTTTATTGGATTGTTAAAAAGTTCCCGTTTTTTGGGATCACCCTATATATATATATATTATATATGAAGAATAATTTTTAGGGGAAATATACACTCAACGAAGAACAGATCGAGTCGATACACAAGTATAACGTTGTGAAGCGTTTTTGCTCGGTCTAGACAGTCAAGGCTTTGAGTACTTTAATTTGCTGCATCGGTAGGTGTTTGCCTTTTGCTTTTTTTTCTTCCCTTATTCAGCCTTTTTTCTGATCTAAGTTAGATCGTCTGGCAAGTTTCAATTTTGGTTACACCAACATTGTTGCTTTTTAACATATATATATATATATATATATATATATATATATATATATAGTACAGGTAATCGATCCGTTGGCATATAATCCGAGTGGATCCTAGTAATATTAGTTGTTAAAACTGATCCACAGAGAGCTCGATGTGTTTATTATAACAGAGCATATGTATTTTTTACAGCAAAAAAACAAGGTAATTTGAGGTAATTTGTTTTTGCTGTAATATATATATATATATATATATATATATATATATATATAATGTAAATATATAACAATGTGCAGCTTATATTTTATGACATAAATAAACAATTTATAGAATTAATTATCCATGTAAATGTGATTAATGGCGAAATCACTTCGCTAACAAGACTTAATGAGATATTAACTTACTATCAATTCCTTGAATAATAAAATCCTTATATTCGAATTGTCGGATGGAAGACACATGCAAAGTACTTTCGACAATTTCAAATTGTCATCTTCAGGGCGCAATTTTCGCATACACAGGCAAACACTAGGATGAAATATGTGAAAACATTTTTACTCTACTAAGTGGATTATACTTAAGTCCATGTCACTTTAACAAATAAACACATATAACAACAAAATTTCGTGGATTTTTCACTTTTCAAAATTCAAACAAAATTCTCACTTGATTGATTTGAATAGTATCACTGAATAGATAGACGCCATCGTGTTACTGCAATCTTCACGAGGTGAACGCAGGGCGATATTAGAATTAACCACCAGGTCTTTTGAACAGGAGTAGAGGTTTATTCCTTGTTTCCTGTTTAGCATTGGGTTTCTGGTTCCTTCTAAAAAGTCTCCTTCAACTCGATACTTCTAATGATTCCGCCTGAACTCTGAAACTTTATTCATTAATTATTTCTTTTTTCTCCTCAATAGAAGCAGATATTTTAGCCCATCGCCCGTTTAAACCCCACCACGATCTTTTGAACATGAGTAGAGGTTTACCCCTTGTTTCCTGTTTCACTCTCTTTCACGCCCAATAGCCCCTTGCAACTGAATTAGGTGAATTGATTTAAAAATAGAAATTTAACCTAGGCATTAATTTCGTGATAGGAAACGAGAAAAAAAAAACAAAGAGAAAGTGAACACAAATTCAATAACTACATGACATTAGTGTAAATTCCAGTGTTTGAAAATTACCAGGTGACTCCATGATTCAGCTGAAGTTTCAAATTAGACTTCAAGATGCAGCTATAGGTTCAACAAATTGAAATCTGTGATTCAGCTGAAGATTCAATTTAATTCCATAATTCAGCTGAATGTTCAAATTGGACTCCGTGATTCAGTTGAAAGTTCAAGTTGGACTGTAAGATTCAGCTGAAAGTTCAATATAACCCGAGAAGTAAATTCGGTCAGGAACAGAGATATGAAATTCTAAAACATCTATCAAGAAAAGACTAGGCCTTTTTACGAATCTAGGTGAATAAGATTTTGATAAGCGAATTTTCACACCAGATTATTATTATTATTATTATTAATTCATTTCCTTTGATATCTGATGTGTACTCATTTCTTTCTGGGTCTTGACCAGAGGCGTCATGACGTTTTCCACTAAGCAGTTGAAAAGAAAAACCGAAAAACAACAACACACATATTTTACATAGACAAAGCCCTTCGTAAGGCGTGGGCTGTACTCGTGAGAACATTTTTTTGTATTTCTTTAAAGTATGGGCTTCAATAAGTCTACTGGAATCTTTTCGAATCTATCCAAGGGCTCCAACTACAACAGGGATTGTTGATGTTCCCATGTGCCACATTTTTGAGATTTCTATTTTAAGGTTCTTGTATTTTGATAGCTTTTTGAAGATCTTCAAAGATACATTGCAGTTGACAGGGACTGCCATATCAATAAGGAGGCAATTTTTTTGTTTGCGGTCTCTAATAACAATGTCTGGGCGATTAGCTTTGATTGTTCTGTCTGTGTGTATTGTGTAGTCCCATAAAATTGTTACATGTCCTATCTCCGTAACCGGATATGTGTGGTGTTCATACCAATTATTATTATTATTATTATTATTATTATTATTATTATTATTGTGGGAGAGAGCAACAGGCCAATAAATTGATGCTGAGGTATAAATATACGAAGCCCATCAGAACACCCAGTCTTATAAGAGTATAAGTATACCAAGCACATGCACCACAGCCAAATGTGCCCCGATATGGCGACAAATTTTGATAAAAACAGCGCGTACCATTATAGGTGGGACCCAGTTAGAAATATCTTCAGAACGGGTAACCCGTTCACTCAGACAATTGCCAATTTAGTGTTGCCAAGTATCTACACGTGACTCTCAAGTTGCCTGGACTGTCTCATCCATCGAACATTTAGAAAAGAAACCAACCCTCTTGACACACAGACATGATGCTCCCCCTGCTGATGAACATTATTATTATTATTATTATTATTATTATTGCCGAGCAACAGAAATTTACCTGGAATAGGTGTTTTTAGCTGACAGCAATAAATCAGAATTTGACGTATCAGTGGAATAAAGATTCAATAAAAACCATTTGGAACCTCGACCGTATGTAGCCATTCTTTTTTTTTAGCCAAGAGTCGATCTAAAGCAGGGGTCGGCAACCGTTTGGAGAGTGGGCCATAAATCTATGTGAAAGTGACAATTATAAGCATCATTGTTTGGAGCTTTTTTAAAAGATTATTTCACACCAAGCCACTAAAGTCACTACGACGAAAATGGTTACTGAGTGTGAGAGACTATGAGCAAAAAAAAAAAAACACTATTAAGAAGAAAGGTCAATAAAAGATCAGGAATTAAGAAGACAGAATATAACGATTATCATCACATTTACATTTTTGAAGGTCAAAGTTGACTGGGAAGCAAGAAACCAGAAAAGACTTCACAAGCAAGAAGTGCGAGAGAAGAAACTGTTAATATAGAACTTACGGTTACATATTTCAGCTGTAAAATGACGAGAAAATAAGAGATGAGAAAGCCGGAACAAATGGAAATTCAAAAACGAAACAAAAATTATAGATGACATTGAGGAGACCGAGTGGCATTAAATCTCCTCAATGTCTAAGTACCTTTCTCAATTAGGTTTGATTTATTTGTTTTTTTACGTCTTATCAACCTATTGCTGATTATTTAAAGCCAGAAAATATTTTTAGATCGCAAGACGTTTTGGGGTATAATAATGATTTACTTATAAATGTGTTACTATTTAACCCATAGCTGGGATGAAAAGCGGTCGATTAATACGTTTCCCAAGGCTATTTACGCGAACTTGTATATAATTAACCCGTCTGGAATTAGAACTTTGCTCTCCGATTTCAAATTCTGAGCCGTTATCCATTACACCACCCGCATATCCAGGCTTACAGCACTTGTTATTCCCAAGCGTTCGCCTATTTAAATACTGACCAGACTCAACGTTGCTTAAATTTGATGATCGTACGGGAACTGGTGTTTCAACGTGATATGGCCGTAAGCCTATATCAATTAGGATTTTGCCTGTGAGTCTTTAAATCAACAGAAGCCCTAATCCCCAAACCCTGCTTATCAAGACAGACAAATCCACCGAACAATCATAGTGAAGTGTTATGTACACCCACCGAATAGGTATCTTTCCCAGGAAAAATGTTTTTCAACAAAACAATACAGAAATTGATAGGTTAACATTTTATGAAAATATATATTCCTTAAAATAAGAATGAAAAATAATAGTCTATCTGTGGAAAAAGCACGTCTTTCGTTAGAGTCCGAATCCGGGACTACATTCCTGAACAAAAATAGTAATACCTACTGACCTACTGGAGAGGAGTGCTTCTTGTTAGGGTTGTGTCCCTATGCAGAGCCGAAAGAAAACAAAAAAGAGAGTTTCTTTTTGAAAGCGTCCATTGTAAAGTCGAGACATCAGCTGCCTCTGCTACTATGCATTTCCTCTAGAGCCAGTTCTGATACTATCACAGTTTAAACTAACTGACTTAAAACTTCTCCCTTAAAACACAACTCAATTGTTCTTCGGAAATTAGTTGGAAATTCGTCTCCAGCTGTGCTGGTCGAACTCTCTGTCCCCGGGCAGAGGGGATGCCCAGACAAGGCTATACCGATGGGCAGAGTCTCGTCTGGGGTAGTAGACAGTTACCCGACCCCGTTTTTTACGGGGTCTACGGGGAATTATTTTTAAATCGAGTTTACCTCTGCAAAGATGTAAAGGCTCTAAGACACAAGAGGTTACTTGGTGTGGAAGAATTAGAAAACAGAAACATTACTAATGAGAGAGAACAAAAAGAGTAATCAGGAGGACAGTAGATAGCTATTGACATTGCATTTAGATTTTTGAAGATTAAAGTTGGCTGGAAACATGGCACGGAAGGGGAGTTCCACAAGCAAGAATTGCGAGAAAAAGACTAATAGCATAGAACTTGCGGTTCCAGCTCAACTGTAAAGAGGTCAGATCTCGAGACCAGTCTAGTACTGAGCGTAAATTCAAAAAGTCTAATTACCATAGCGAAGATTTACTGTGAAAGTCTTTATAGAAAAGGCACAGGGAGGCAACCTTACTGCTTCTTCATTTTCTTGTAAAGTTGCTTCTTTCTTGTCTCATCACAAACGTCCATTTTCTCCCCTCTCTCTTGCCTTTCTTTTCACTTTCTTCTTTTCTGCCTTTGTTTAGATCAGTTTTTTTTTTCAATCCCTCTATACAGTTTTTTTTAAGCATATCACCCAGCAATGCAAGGCAGTAAAGCCACAAGGGGTTACTGGGTGTGAAAGAACAAGAAAAAAAAAAGAAGAGAAACATTAGACAGTGTAAAGAATAGAAGAGTAATGAAGACAATTTTTAGTATTTTTTCGATCATTTTAAGACGAATTTAGTGATTCGCTTGTATTGTCACATTTACCGGACAATGTGTGCTTATTTATCTGGCGATTCCATATCCGATTTTCTTGTCTGTACCTGAAAACATTAAAAAAGAAGTTTGCTATTTTTAATGCATAGTTCACGATGGAAGTATTTATGGTGGCCTTGATCGCATTCAAATTTCTTTTTCAGAAAATGCGTTCCGAACCTTTGAACATCAACGGAGTAAAGAACCAAACAGAAAAACGAAAAGGTTCCATGAACATTTTCGTTCCCCTCATTGAACAGATGAAGGCACAAATTGCATCGAAAGATCCATGGTTTTCACTGGAATTTTTCCCTCCAAAAACTATGGAAGGAGCGTATGATTTGTTTCAGAGGTTCGTTTTAAACATCTGGGAATTCGTTTTAAACATCTGGAGATTCGTTTTATACATATGGACATACATTTTATATATTTGGATATTCGTTTCATACATCTGAAGATTCGTTTTAAACATCTGGGGATTCGTTTTATACATCTGGAGATTCGTTTTAAACATCTGGAAATTCGTTTCATACATCTGGAGATTCGTTTTAAACATCTGGAAACTTGCTTTAAACATCTGGAAATTCGTTTCATACATCTCTCTTATTTTTGATGAAAAAGCGAATTTTAAAAACTAAGTAAATACCAAAAAGTAAATAAATCTTAAGTACATTTTCTGATAAAAATGAATGACTTCACTGAACTGAATATTAACCAAATCAGACTATAGTCAACTCCATCGAAATAAAATAAAATTAAATGAACATTTGCGATTTTATGAGTCTCCTTTTGAAAATAAAGAAAAAAATAATGATTTACAATTTGGCTTTTTATTTTAACTGCTGAATAGTTTGGATATCGCTGACTCTAAAATATTTATTTCATGGCTTGGCTTTTGTGAAATCTGTTTCAAAAGAAAACTACTGATTATGAAACTACAAATAACCTTGGGAAATGTATGAGTGCTCGTTTCCTGTTACCAAACTAAGGATTAACAGTGGAACTTGTATCTGGAAAATCAGTGTTATTCCAAATAATTTGTCATTCAATTGCAAGAAAAGGATTATACTTACAATAAATCTAGACTCCTATAATCCAGAATATGTTTTGGCTTTAAATAACCCACAATAAGTCGTAAAAAATAAGTCTACAGGACTTGAGAACTATTGTCCTATACTCCTTAGGGAGTATATTAATAGAAAGCCATGGCCCTATACTCCTTAGGGCTTCTGCAGGAGTGGAGAGTTATTGCGCCATACTCCTCGGGTAGTCTACGAGATTTGAGAGCTGTTGTCCCATACTCCTTAGAGAGTCTAAGAAACTAGAGAGTTGTTGCGCCATACTCTTCGGGTAGTTTACTAGACTTAAGAGCTGTTGCCCCATACTCCTCGGGTAGTCTACGAGATTTGAAAGCTGTTACTCCATATTCCTCAGGGAGTCTACAAGACTCGAGAACTGTTGCATTATACTCCTTAGGAAGCATGGGAATAGAAAGCCATGTCCTCCTACTCCTTAGGGAGTTTGCTGTAGTTGAGAGCTGTTGCCCCATAATCCTTAGGGATTCTACGGGGATTGAGGGCTATTGCACCATACTCCATCTGGGGTCTACGGCACTTGAGGGCGTGAGAAAGATTTTGAAATCAGTTTTACCTATTTCGAAATCTTATTTGCTCTTAGCAGTTTGTCTATATTCAATTCTAAGAATTTAAGTCTTCATTTCCACAAACTAAAAATAACTTTTCTCTTTTGTTTTTCTTCCTTTGACTTTAGGATGAAGGTTTTAGCGCAGGGACAGCCTTTGTTTTGTGATGTCACATGGCATCCATCAAATCAGCCTGGAAATATGGAGAAACCAACAAGTTCCATGTGTGTGGCGAGCACAATGCTTAACTACCTCAACATTCAAACCATGCTTCATATGACTTGTTGCCATCAACCAAAACAGAACATAAAAGAACATTTAATAACCGCCAAAAAACAAGGAATAAGAAATATTTTGGCTTTACGAGGAGGTTTGTATAATTTTTTGCATTTACATTGTCTTTATAACTTCGTCGTCATTACGATGATAATGTTTACAGATTTTGCTTTTCAAAACATTTGTCTTTAGAAATCTTATAATTCTATGAAAATTAATTTGAGCTTAAGATGTGTCAGAACTAATTTACGAATGCCATAAAAATGACGTCATCATTTCGTAAGTCATTATTATTACCTAAAGATTTTTCATGATATTCTTTAAACATATTTTTCCAGTTATTGATATTTACCTGGTGGTATCCCGGCTATGACTAGCTCTGGCCAGCTTGGACAAGCTATGATCAGCTAAGACCAGCGGCCCGAGTGAAAACACTCGCGTCCCCACGTTAAAAACTGACCTTGTGTCACAACCTGACTCAGTGGGGAGGGGTCAAGTAAATATCCATATTTTTCCAGTTATTTTATTTATAAGTATTATGTGGAGGGGTTAGTTTTTTACTTAGTAACAATGGAAAACTGATCCCTCTCTTCATTTCTAGTGGAATCCTATATTAAAATTAGTTTACCCATGTTGCCAAAAAATGACTGCATATTTTGTAAGGTTCTTAATATTATTTTATCCTGTAAATATATTTTCCAATTATTATATTAATATGAAATAATTTTTATTGGGGATCAGTTTATTACATAATAACAATCGAAAACCGGTACTGGAATGACAAAAGTGATCTGCATCTACACCGAACAGTAAAGAAGTTCGTTGTAGATCCTAGACGCCTCTGATGTGGGTCGTATCCTGGGCCACTCTGATGTGGGTCGTATCCTGGACACCACTGATACGGATCGTATCCTGGACGCCTCTGATATGGGTCGTATCCTGGGCCACTCTGATGTGGGTCGTATCCTGGACACCACTGATACGGATCGTATGCTGGACGCCTCTGATATGGGTCGTATCCTGGGCCACTCTGATGTGGGTCGTATCTTGGACACCACGGATATGGATCGTATCCTGGATGCATCTGACGTGGGACGTATCCTGGTCGTATCCACTCTAAATTGGGTCGTATCCTGGACGTATCTGGACGCCTGTGATAGCAGTCGTATTCTGGACTCCTATGATGTGGGTCGTATTTTGGACTCCTCTGATGTGGTTCGTATCTTGGATGCCTCACATATGGGTCGTATCCTGAATACCCCTGATTTGGGTTTGTGTCCCGTATCAGAAGAAAATTTATAAAATCGCCGTCTTTGTTAAGATAAGAATTTTTAGGCTTTGTGCCAGTGATGTAACATCCAGACGTGGTAAAACATGTGGAGACCAATAACTCGGCCTTTTTTTTTTTAAAGACATCCACAAGGAAAATCCGACAAAATAAGTAAGAGAGCACATGAAGACCGATTTTGCAGCGGTTCCTCTAACCGACAAATACCGTGTCACTCACGAGGGATCAGAGGGATGGAGCAAAGATTGGGTGGCTATTGACAGAAACTACCCTGTAAAGTTGATGTTAACAAGTCGACGGTGGTTCAATGTTTTGAGGTGAAGTGGCGTGCCAATGGCAAGTTCCAGACGGTAAGATGATAGTGCAGGCATATATTGATTGTTTGAAGGCACACATAGAAACTAAGCGTTATCAGAAAGAAGATGCATGAAAAAGAAAAAGCTATATCATAGCGAAGAAAATAAATAAATGAATTTATAAAGCAAGGTACTCATTAAGTGATCGGCTTATTTACACGGCCTTAGCGCAAATACTTATGAAAATGAATGTTTATAATGGCGGACAGCAAATTACTAGCATGGATGAATTTTAAAATTCTATGCCGTCTGTTAAATATGAAGGAAGTTAGCAAAATCAGTGGATGATGATTTGTAAAATTAGTTTCATATGACGAAGCATACATTTTGCGTTTACGTTGTCTTTATAACTTCGTTGTCCTTACGATGACACTATTTACAATTTCTGCTTTTCAAGACATTTGACTTTAGAAATTTTGTGGCTATTCTGTAATTACAGTGTAACCCGGGTATAAGAGAAACCCGGGTATAAGAGAGATTTTCTCTGGTCCCGAGAACTCTCTTATATCCGGGTTACACTGTATAATCATTACAACAATATTCGAGTTTCAGTAATCTGGTTAATAATGTGAAAATTGGAAAACCCAGCAGAAACCACATGGAGGACTTTCAAAAACAGCAAAAATTAAAATGAAAAGCACATGTAACTCGAAGAAAAAAATAATGAAGCTGTTATTGTTCCAAAAACAAAAGGTTAGGAAGGAAAGAAGCCCCCATCAATACTGGAAAGAGCGATAACAGGAACTGAACTTGAGAAAGCAATTTTACTAAAAAATTGTTTTGGGAGAAATATTTTATAAATTTCTACTAACGGTATGAGTGACTACCGTTAGTAAATGCTAATTTTTTTCTTAGAAGGAAAAGGCTAATATTACCATTACCAGTGAAACTCATAAAACTGTTGTTACGTCGTCAGCGTGACATGTGTCCATTATAACTTATAAATCTCATGTGAATAAGGAGAAGTTCACAATAAATAAAAAGCAACTGCTTCAAGATTGCTGTGACAGGCCCAAATGTAAAAATAAGAAAATAAAATATTGGAAAAAATTAAAATTAAAAGAAAGCATTTGATTTCCTACAACCCCCCCCTCTCTCTCTCTCTCTCTTTCTCTCTCTCTCCTACTCTCTCGACTAATAAGAAGGCAACTTTCATTTAAAAAGAGGAAGAACATGAAGAGAAAGAAGAAGAAACTGAACAGATGCTGCGAAACAGAAGTTTGCCAGTTCGGGATTGATTTATTGTGACTAGAAATCTAGCAAAATAAGAGAGGCTCCACGCATAACTTCCTCTATAGAAAAAATAGAAAAGAAAAAGAAAGGAGCACCGGAAAATAAATAAAAGAGATTTTTGATGCTAGCTCGAATCAAGCATCCCGTCAAGTAGTCTAGAGCCTTTCAAAATTATATATAAATAGACAGACAGCAGAGAAGGAGCCAGCCAGAAACATGTGTAAGTAAGAAGTAAGCGGTCATCTGCTTAAGATATCTTCCCGCCCTTTTTGGAGGGCCAAGAATACACAGCAGGTTGCCGCCGCAAACATATTTCCAAAGTAACCACACTTCCAACAGCGGCCAACAAGATAAAGACTACTATAAAAGTCTGACACGTAAACTTAAAACTACCCAGTCGAACTTTCGCCAACCCGATTTATAAAAGACTCGCCACAATCGAAGTCAATTACATAAACATATATTATTTGTTTATATCTTTTATTCTGTTCCTTTATTTCAATAATAGTAAGAGCCTCTGGCGCTTCTTCACACTGTATTACATTATCTGAAGAGGAATGTCAGGAGGAGGCAATCAAAGTTAATAGATTATTTCAATTAATTCACTGTAATTACTGTTTGCAGATTCCTTACCTGGGCAGGAATGGAATCCGAAAGACAATGATTTAACACACGCAAAAGATTTTGTAAAATTTATCAAAGATGAACATGAAGATCATTTTGTTATTGCAGTTGCTGGTGAGTTGGTTTTATTTTTTAATGTTTTTTATTGACTTTGTAATTAGATGGCATTAGGGGCATTTAGTTTTAACTACCAACATTCAATATCACTTTATTTTTTTTAAATTGACACATTTATGTTTATTAATTCTAGTATTCTAAGGACATGTAGTTGGTTTAATGGTAGGCGGCACGGAAGGAAAAATTGACAAGCCGGTTTCGAATTCCAGTCGAGCTTGTTATATTCTCTTTCACACAGATACCCTTGGGAAAAGTAGGAATTCATCTCTTCTCCCCCATCCTGCTATGGGTTAAGTAGCAGGGTAAACAGGAATGTTTAGCCTTGATTGCCAACTAGTCTAGGAGAAGGACAGCTCTGAATTCAAAAGTGTATGTAACCCAGCGTGGATCACACAATGACTGTGGCCTCGACTGCAGTCCATGCAATATTCTAACATTGAAACTTAAGAAAATAAGCAGCCTTTTCTGTATATTATACTTTTTTATCTTTAAAAAGGCTTTATACCATTTATGAAGAAAGTCCTATGAATGACTGAATGTGACAAAAGTGAATATTTCACATTGAGCGATATTCAACCTTCGAGCCGGTAATAAAACAGTGTATAAAAAGACGGTTTTTTCCTTTGACATCGCTTTTTAACTACTTTCACTCCTCAGTTTATTGTTTTAAAAAGCGATGATTAGAATCTTAATAAAACCTAAATATATGAAAGTGAATTTATACATTTTCTTTGTTCTTGAGAAAGCAAAAATATTAAACACTGTTTAGTGTTTATTTATACAATTGTTTACTGGAATGGTTGGCAAAACATCGGCTAATTGCAAATCGGTTCGAACTTTATAAAATGGTAAATAATAAGGATTTCTTTGTAGTTGATTCAAATATGTTTATAATTCAGTAAATGTTTATAAATTTATGAATAAAAAATTGTTTTCATATTCATTTCTTTATAAATTGATAAATGATAAATATTGTATTGCATCAATATTTTTAATGCAAACGTATTAGTTTTTGGAATGTTGTAAATACACAATCATTCTTGTAAACAATCTAATAAATAAAGGATGTTTAATATTTTTGTTGTAAATCCATAAGAACAAAAATTATATATAAATTCACTTTCATCGTGTTTAGGTTTTATTCCAGTTCTGATCACCGCTTTTTTAAACAATAAATATTGCCGAGGGGTGAAAGTAGTTAAAATAATAGCGCCGTCAATGGAAAAACCGTCCTTTTGATACTCAGTTCTTTTACGGTTCATATTTACCAAAAACGTCTTGTTACTCACGTGGTCGAAGTAAAAAAAGAGAGCGAGGCGTTTAAAGTTAGCTCCGCTTGTAATTATAAGACAGTTAAGAGAATCTATCGGGTTATCTCCTCCTCATTTCCTATCCCTTCAACAGGGGTCTCTCTCCCACGTGTATAAATACTTGTTCACCCTTCTCTCTTTCTCTTTTTCTCTGCTTACGCGCACGTGCGAGCAACCATCTCGACTTAGGCCGCAACCTCGCGCGTGAGGCGAGGTATAAAACTTTCTCTTTTCCACTTACACCAAAATGTGAACTCTCATACATACAGCGTTTCCCATATTCTGGGAACACGCTAAAAACAAATACGCATCCGTACGGAAACACAACACAACACACACACACACAACTTTCCATACAGACACTGTAACATTTTATTCATGTCTTCAATGTATTTGTAATTCGTGTATTAATCTATTTGTTATTAATATATATTTGTTTTGTACATATATATCGGTCTTGTTTGCTTATTTATCTTCTTTGGACTCCATCAAAGTCCAACATTCCTATGTAGCTGGACCGGCCAGCAGGAAATCTTAGTCCAGAGATTTTCATCTTCATATTCACCCGCCGGTCCTCTACAAATCACAGCTGGTACGACTAAGGCCCACCCACATATATTTGATAAAGCAAAAAAAAAATGTTTTTCCAAATTGTCTTACATAATTTTATTTCATGTTTTATTCCTTAACGAATAAATCTAAAGAAAATTATGTGCTTGATATTGATCATCCAAAGTAAATTTGCATCCACGTTTTTACTGTAAACACGGAATGCGAACCTCGTCCAAACTTCCCACCGACTGACCACTAACTACCTGATTAACGTTGCGTTTCGATTCGTGTCCTCAATCGATGAGCACCAACATTTGGGTAAAGGCCTGCTGCACGCTCACAGTTGGTTGTTTGGTTCTTTTGTTTTATGGCATATCAACCTCAGTGGGTCATTTAATGCCAACAAAATTTTAAAATATATTCATAGCGATAGTTTGGTAAAAAAAAAAAGGCGTGTATGTATACATATGTATTTTGATTGGTTTGTTTTGTTTTGTTTTGTTTTACGGCATATCAACCTCAATGGGTTATTTAATGCTGATAAAATTGTTATTGCTGGTAATATTTTGTTTTGTCAAAAATCTATTCCTGGTAACAATTTTTTCCTTCAAAAATGTATTGTTGGTAATAGATTTTTTTCTTCAAAAATTTATTGTTGATAATTTTTTTTACAAAGGATTTCTGGCATTGAAACCTATTTTTTAAATTTTCATAGTGTTTTTACCCCAGTTTCGGGGTTAACTATTTGCCCATAGCTGGGACCATAACAGGTGCCACCACCCCGGGTCAGGGTGGAACACCAGCAATTAAGAGGTGGTTCCACGCTCCTCAAAACCTCCTGATCAGAGGCCTTGCTGCTGGGCGTAGGTTATCGTCTTACCCAGGACGCAGATGTAGTTTATCGTCATGCCCAGGACGCCCCATTGAGGGGGGTCTTACCCCTCTGCAGAGGTGCAGTCGGCATATTCTACAGCCCCAGCAGACAGGGCGTGCATGCTCACAGG
The DNA here is from genome assembly GCA_964036315.1 of Acanthosepion esculentum. Lineage (NCBI taxonomy): Eukaryota > Metazoa > Mollusca > Cephalopoda > Sepiida > Sepiidae > Acanthosepion > Acanthosepion esculentum. Next base: position 8,889,736 of record OZ038500.1, on the reverse strand, counting down.
GTAACAAGATGAAAAACAAACGCCACCTCGAGAAATAAGAACGTGAACCCGGTTTCCCATATTATAAGATAGATGTTTTATTCAGGGCTTCGCCTGCTCATTTTGGCGGATATGTGGGTGACACTTGGGAACACTTCTGCTATGTTGATTTAACAGCTCAGCTCTTACTCCTGATAACTCTTAGCCCAACTTTTCATTCCAAGGCGGTAGCTGACAATACAAATGGAGGAGGCTTTGGAACTGCATGACGGACAAGCTCGTCTAGCTTGACTGTTAATATAGACAAGCACCCGGATATACCATACTTCCGGTTTTGTTGCCGCTTGATCTCTAAAAACTCTTCACCCACCTCTTTACGTGGATGCCACTTAGAAGACCGAACTTTAAAAGGAACCATCTACTGGTTTATCAAACAGAAATACTTGAGATCAAGATGAAAACACCTCTTCCCTTTCTGTGTGGGTGTACATAGTATCACACTTCACATTTCACCTTTCTTGGCAGATCTTCTATTATCAAAATGAAAAATACTGAATAACAAAAGTGATAAAAACAACAAAAAAAAGATACTAAATGAAATTGTTTAGACTATATACCCAAACATATTTTAAGAAAAATTAATTTAAAAGATTAAAATTTCAGCATCCCCTCCCCATTGGGCGCATGTGTAGTTACATCATCGTAAACATCACTTTAGTTCGATGAAGTCGCGTCAAACGAAAAAGAATTTTCCATTTTGTCATTGGCTTTAATAAGATTTAATATCAAATTTAACTTGAATTTTATTCAGGTTATCCGGTCGGGCATCCAGAATGTCCTTCTTATGAAGATGATCTTCGACATCTCAAAGACAAAGTGGATGCTGGTGCTGATTTTGTCATTTCTCAGTTGTTCTTTGATGCCAAAACTTTCATCAACTTTGTTGCAGATTGTCGAAAATCTAAAATCACATGTCCCATCATTCCTGGCATTCTGCCAATTCAGGTACGATTTTTTTTTCGTTTTCTTTGTTGAATCTATTTTGTCTTTTTAATAACGAAATTTGATGAAACGGAAAATCGAATAACGGGGAAAATTCAATCAAAATCGAAGTAAACTGAAAATTTGGATCCATTAATTACTTTCCTTCCAAGATATCAAGAAATGTAAAATTTGTAAACAAATATGGAGTAATGGATAACGGCTTGGATTGAGGAATCGGAGAGCCGAGTTCGAATTCCAGTCGAATCCATTACATTCACTTACGTGCTAATACCCTTGGGAAAGGTGTGAATCCTCTTCTTCTCCCTCCAACTATGGTTAAATAGCAGGACAGACTTATATAGCCTTGGATGGCATCTGGTCTAGAAGAAGGACAACTCTGAATTCAAAACCTGCGGAGGGTCGTTTGGGGACCTTGTGGCACTCAGTGCACCAGGTCTCTGTATTCGTCCCTTCAAAAAGTATGGATGGTCCTGCACGAAACCTTCACCACTATAATCAAATCTCATGTGTCGGTGTCGGGCTTTCAGTTTCTAGGAACTGATCTGCTTGGCCCTCATACGTCGAATTCGACGGGAGAGTCGATTATATATATATATATATATATATATATATATATATATATATATATATATATATATATATATATATATATATGTGTGTGTGTGTGTGTGTGTGTGTTTGTGTGTAGGCCACATCGCAAATGACGCAGTGCGAGACACCGTCAGACAAGAAACAGGTCATTGGGAGACCCCTCATAACCACCGTCAAGAAGAGGAAGTTGAAATGGTATGGAGACGTCACGAGCCGACAAACTTTCTATTAGCAGCCTACGAGATAGCACTTTAGACAAAAGAAAACAGACCGGGGAAGAAAATAGGATCAACAATGGCATTGAACCAGCAGGGTGACCCTACACAGAGATTCAGACATTGTTATGAAACGGAAATATGCTGAGAGAGATTCTACGACCACACCCAGTCATAGGAATGATGACGGTGATGAAATTATATAAACAAATGACAAGAATCCATGGGTAATAGATACCGTATTTGCTGGCCTATTGGACGCACCACGCACTGGACGCATCCAGATGTTGGCATGGAATATTTATGGAAAAAAATACACACATTACAATCCAAAACATCAAAATAATAACCTTACCTTTACGTGACATTCTCACTAGCCATGAAGAAACACTTACAATATCAACCCAGATTATACTACTGGTACCTTTTTTAAATAAAAGTGAGGTAAGGTTTAATTACCAGGACATTGTTTGAAAAAGAAGAATTTTAGGACATTTTATCATGCATGTATTGAAAATTGTTTTAGTTGTTTTTCAGGTAGCAACATCTTCACATGCAGTAGGTTCATAATAGCTACAAAGAAATCTACTAGTATCAGTGAACACTGGTACATATGATAATAGGCAAAAACAAAAAAATCCCAGAAATATGGTATCTGTTGGTATATGAAGCCCCATAACGTACATGCAGAAATGCAAATTCCAAGATCTGTATATCAACAAAAACACACAAATCAAGCAGTAATATACCAGTCAAAGCAAATATTTCTATAAAATCTGGGATTTCTACAAAACAAGCAGCAAAATAATGTGTGATTCCATAAATTTCTTAATTCCCTGGGTGAATTTTCCAGGGATATTTTTATCCCTGGAAAATATCCTGTTTATTCATTTCCAGGAGTTCGAGTTTCAGAGCGAAGCTATATGCGTGCACTGACTCCGCGTGAGCCCCACATTTTGTGTGCTCTTCATGTCTCACTCATACATGATAATGCTGTATTGGACGCTGGGTAATATTTTAGTGATTTAAAAAAAAATATCCGCGCCCATTAGGCCGGCAAATACGATACATACATATTAGATCATTGCAAAAGTTCGTATCCGATTAGAAAATTAAAAATAAAAATTTTTTTATATACTCATAAAAAGACATTTATTAGTCAAATACATAGTCTCCATTTTTTTACCAACTGTCAAACATCGTTCTACAAGCTTGTGGATGCCATTTTTGTAGAAACTTCGTGTTTTTTTTTTGTTGGAAGAAGGTTGTGAGGTAGTTTGGGACTAAATATACAGTCAAATTAGAAACAAAATTTTACAAAAAAATTGTCGAGTATATAGTCTCCATTGTTTTTAACAATGGTCACCCATCATTATTCTACAAGCTTGTTGATGCCATTTTCGTAGAAACTTCGTGTTTTTTTTGTTGGAAGAAGGTTGTGAGGTAGTTTTAGACTGTACAGGGTCCAACTTTTTGTTATTTATATTGTTTTGTAGAGACTGGAACATATGAAAAACCGATGGAACCAAAACAAGTTAGGAGAATACGATGGGGACTAGAGAGTGGGGGTCGCATTTCAGCTCTTTAAGCGAGGTCTGTTTTGCAACATACGGTCTTCCGTTTTCGTGGATGAAAAAAACACGGCATGGGGAAATTGTCCGATATTCAATGTCATAAACTACTTAAGAGTAATGACAAGAATCGTTCAAATATTTGTGATTGAAGTAAAAAAACAAAACAAAAAAAAACAAAACGGAAAATGAGATTTGGTCAGAAGAAACGATATAGACAAATAAATAAAACTATAAATAAATAAAATAAATAAATAAAACTATAAATAAATTAAAATAAATAAATAAATAAAATAAATAAATAAAACTAAATTCTTCATCTAATTCAATTCTAACAAAAAAGAAACTAAATCGTAATGAAAAATAACTGACCTATAGTTTTTCTTGTTTTATTTGCAGTCTTATGATTCTTTAAGGCATATTTCGAAACTCGCCAAACTCGAAGTTCCAAAGAATATTGTGGACACAATCCAACCAATCAAGGGCAATGATGAAGCCATCCGTAACTTTGGAATTTTTCAGGCTGTTGAGATGTGTAGGGCGTTACTCAATAGTGACCATGCCCCAGGGCTTCATTTTTACACTTTAAACAGAGATTACGCAACCAATTCTATTCTCAAGCAACTTGGACTTCTAACTGCTGACATTCAAAGAACTCTGCCTTGGAAACCGTCAGCAAACTATGCCCGAATGGATGAAGAAATCCGTCCCATTTTTTGGAATTTGCGTCCTCAGAGCTACATTTGTCGCACATCTAACTGGGATAATTTTCCCAATGGCCGGTGGGGAAATTCCTCTCTGGCAAGTTTTGGGAACCTGACAGATTATTATATGTTTTATTTAAACCAGCCCCCGAAAACAGAACTATTGAAAATGTGGGGGACTCAACTTGAAGAAGAGAAAGATGTATGGAATGTATTTAAATTGTACATCACAGGAGAGACGAACGAGAATGGTATAAAAGTGAGTTACTTTTTTTTAATTTTATGCCCCAGTATTTAAATGCATGTCCAGGTAAATTTAAAACTGTTTTAAACAGATTTACCTCTGACCGATAATATTTCTTACATTTATATACTCATTTCATGTATTTAATATAAGAATTATTATGAGACAGAATATTATTCGTTTAGATAATTTTTTAAATGAACCGGTATGAGACTTTGATTATTTTTTTTTGTGCCACGCAGCTCTGTCCTCTTGACAACTCTGATCATGCCGTCGTGTCTGTTAACATCTCCTTCTAGACCTCCCCCCCCAGTAAAGACCCTCCCACCAACAGAACGTCTTTCTGTTATCAACGAGCAGACTGGGACTCGTTCTGTGATTTACTCCGCGATGTCACCTGGAATGTTGTTTATAATCTCCCCGTCCAAGAATGTGCGTCTGAGGTCTCATCCTGGGTAAAAGCTGGAATCGAGACTTTCATCCCCGCATGAAAATATAAAGTGAAATCGCGTTCCTCCCTTTGGTTCTCAGCTGCTTGCTCAGCTGCTACTGCCCGCAGGAATTACTACTTCCGTCTGTACCGTAGCGACATGTCTGATTGCAACAGACGTCTCTTTGTTACTACTCGTAATGAGTGCAAGCGTGTCTTCAGTGAAGCAAAGTTACTCTTTGCCGAAAGAATGAAACAATGTATTGATTCTCACAAGTTTGGTTCTAAAGATTATTGGCGGCTGTGCAAGAGTGTACTGAACAACAGCAAACCCACAATGCATCCATTATTCAACCAATTTGAGGTCCTGACTGCCTCAGCTGACAAGGCTGGATTTATTTGCTCGGAAATTCTCATCTAATTCAACACTAGACTCATCTGGTGTACCCACACCTGATCCCCCATCCCAGTACTGAGGCTCTACTGAGTGAGATGCATATAACCCCAATGATGGCATCGAACATCATCTCTAAATTAGACTCCCATAAACACTAGACTGGCGACTGAGAGATCAGTGGTTCGTTTTCCAAACTTGCTTAGCTTGATTGATAACCACACTCAAAAATAGTGTAGTAGACAAGAAAATCTTCTGAAACCAATTAACGCCTTAAGAGCGAAAAATGTCTCAGTGTCAAAATTTTATTAGAATTCTCTCAACACACTCCTGACATTGTGTTGATCACTGACTGAAGAGTGATGGTTGTTATTTCCAAAGCTTAGTTTGACACAAGACTAAAATTATTGGGCACCCAGTGAGGATCAAAATCAGTACGCTGTGCTAATGTGACATAGAGAGAGAGACCTCCCCCCCAACCCCGAGGTGGATTTAGTAATCAACAGTGCTAAAGAATTAGGATGAAGGTACTAATTACTTGGGTAGAAGGGATTCCGGAGTAATTCCAGAAATAAGTTGTTTTTTTTTCTTAATAATTGTTTCTGGGGTTGAGTTATTAGTTAATTAAATGTAATAATTCCAGAATGATTAAGAGACGGGTTCGTTAAAGTAAAGTTTATGATAAATGGCGAATTGGACTTTTGGGTGGTCTAACACACGGACTTCAACCAGACGGGATAAGTGGTTTGGGCAAAACTCAAGTGGATGATGTCTACGGAAAACCCGACAGGGAGCTCGAATTCATTTTTAGTACCATTTGAGAAGTGGTTCCCCGCGGAGTTTCGGAGACCAGAAAAACTTGCATGGTGGTCCAGGCGATTTGCATATTAAAATTCGTGGGCAGTGCCTAGAAGTTGTTTAGCTCCGCCTCTCTCTATATAAGCGGCCTGCACGCTTGAGTTAGACAATGGGATCAGATCGGATCGAAGAACCGGGGAGAGAACAGAATGACTTTTTAGGACGCGGCAGAACGCTGAAGAGACGGCTTGTTGGAATTTGCTGGTCTGGTTGGTTGGTTGTCATGTGCCAAAAAGGTTCGATCCGAACCCAGAAGTAGAAATAGACCCTGAAGGAAACCAGTTAATTTTGCCAACAAAGCTGAGAAAGCAAACTGCTATAATTACACGCTCCGACGAAGATCCCCAAATTACTTCCCTTAGATCAACCGAAATTATTTAAGCAGAATTTGTCCTACTCTCTCTCTCTCTCTATGTCACTTCCGACCCCAAGCGAGTGAACCTCGTTACGACATTTTGTACTCGTGTAAATTCTTCGGTAGTGACATAAAAAAAGTGGCCTTAAAAGGCTCTTTGTACAGGAACCGAAAGAGTTGCTTATTTTTTCTTTTTCATGTCTTTGCGGCTACGACAAGAACTTTTTCTGCATGAATAGTGATTTCCTTTCAGCGTAATACCCAGCCATTTCCTCCCCTTCCCACCGGACCGTTCTGGGGAGACCGATACACTGCTGTTCGGATCAAGAATTCACAACGTGGCGAATAGTGGTGGTTCCTTCAGTTCACCGGGGGAAGATCGGGTGGATTTCTTTTTCGGCCAGAACCATCGGGGAAACAAGACATAGCTGCAACAGGCAGGGTGTTTTACGTTAGACTAATGGCTCTCCAACCTAATGCCAAAGCTACTTACCACAGCAAGCTGATACTGCATTAATCGAGTGAGTTCCAATCATATTGACAACGCAATGCTTTGTTTTTTTTAGATTTAATTTTTTTCTGGTGAACAAATTTGTATCCTATTGATAATGTAAAAAAAAAAATGTTGTTACTTCAACCCTAACACCAGTCTTCTTTGTGTCACTCTTAGTTACATTAAACTGAGCACAAAGTCAGCTACTGACCACTCATATAGGTGATTTTCCAGTGGTTCTTAACCTGTCAGCACTCGACGATTTCTTCAATGGCTACTCTCCTAGATCATTTTGCATTAATGTGGAAACCTCGTGGGGCTTTATTCTTGAACCCATTCTGTTCTTTATTTGCATCAATTACCTTCCTGATATCAGTTTACGCAACTATTTGCTCCAGCCATAATAGTACGTTTGATGGGCCCAATAAAATCAAATTGGCAGTTGATCTGCAATCTGTTACTGTAAGAAATGGCTTGTTGAAATTTAAGTGCTCCCTATTAATTATCTTAAAGAACATTTTCTGCCTTCCATCAGCATGGCTGATGCTAACCTCCAGTATAACAACTCATTACAACTTTGGCTCATGTTTTCCACTGACATGAAGTGGAATGATTATATTGAATCACTTGCTCGGTCTGCTCCTAGGAAAGTCGGTTCGTTGTGTCATGCCAGATTATTTTTCTTGACATAATTCGTTTTGCATGTTTATAAATCTACCATTTATCCATGCATGGAATATTACTGTCACATCTAGTCTGCTATGTGTCTAGAGATTCTTAACAAAATCCAAAGAAGAATTAGCAACATTATTGATCTGATCTGTCATCGTGGCTTAACTCACTATCTCACTGCAGTAAATTAGCTTTATTTTGTCTCTTCTATAAATATTTTTATGGTGACTGTTCTGATGAGAATTCCTCGTTGGTAATTTGACTTCACAAATTTATGCGCAGTACTAGATTGACAGTTAGGTCTCATAATTTCACTATTGAAATTGATTGTTATATTCATAATTTCTATGCTAATAGTTTCTTCACTCGCACTTCTCGCTTGTGGAACTCTCTTACGGCTTTCTGTCAACGATGACCTTGAAAAATGTACATGCAATACCAAATGTCATCTTCTGTCTCCTTGAATCCTGTTCTTTTATTGTTCACTCTCTGTTACTTTCACTCTCGGTAACCCCTTGCATCCTAGTGGATTTTATTGTCTTTTCAGGGGTGAAATGATAACAAAGCAATCGGTGATTTGCCGGTGGTTAATATCCATTCAACACTGGTGGACTTAAGATCACACAATAAAGTTTTACTTTTTTTCCACTAGGTTTCAATGATTCCTTGGCATGATGACGCTTTATCGCCTGAAACCTCTTTGATTGCCAAAGAACTTGCTAGTTTGAATAGCCAGGGTGTTTTGACTATCAATTCCCAACCAGCAATTAATGGCTTACCGTCTTCAGATCCTGTTTTTGGCTGGGGAAATCCGAACGGTTATGTTTATCAAAAGGTAAGTAAGATATAAAATGGAGCATCTTTTCTATAAAATTTCATTGTTTTTTTTTCGTGCCACGCAGCTCTGTCCTCTTGACAACTCTGATCATGCCGTCGTGTCTGCTAACATCTCCTTCTAGACCTCCCCGCCCCAGTAAATACCCTCCCACCAACAGAACGTCTTTCTGTTATCAACGAACAGACTGGGACTCGTTCCATGATTTACTCCGCAATGTCCCCTGGAATATTGTTTTTAATCTCCACGTCCAAAAATATGCGTCTGAGGTCTCATCCTGGGTAAAAGCTGGAATCGAGACTTCCATCGCCGCAAAAAAATATAAAGTGAAATCGCGTTCCTACCCTTGGTTCTCAGCTGCTTGCTCAGCTGCTACTGCCCGCAGGAATTACTACTTCCGTCTGTACCGTAGCGACATGTCTGATTGCAACAGACGTCTCTTTGTTACTACTCGTAATGAGTGCAAGCGTGTCTTCAGTGAAGCAAAGTTACTCTTTGCTTAAAGAATGAAACAATGTATTGATTCTCACAATTCTTCTAAAGATTATTAGCGGCTGTGCAAGAGTGTGCTGAACAACAGCAAACCCACAATACCTCCTCTATTCAATCAATTTGAAGTCTTTACTTCCTCAGCTGATAAGACTGAAGGCTTTGCTCGGAAATTCTCACCCAATACAACTCATCTGGTGTACCCACACCCGATTCCTCCAACGGAACTGAGACTCTACTGAGTGAGATGCTCATAACCCCAACGATGGTATTAGACATTATCTCTAAATTAGACTCTCATAAGGCTAGTGGTGGGGACGGGATACCGGCCATTGTGCTGGAGAAATGTGCTCCTGAACTGGCTTAAGTCCTCTCCAAACTATACAACTACTACCTCCCCAACTCTTGCTTTCCAACCTGTTGGAAGTCCTCATCTGTTGTCCCTGTCTTTAAGAACTCTGGAGACCTTTCTGACCCATCTAATTACCGTCCTATGAGTCTCTTACCACTCTTCGGTAAAATCTTCGAGGCTTTAATCGACGCCGAAGTGGTTAAGCACCTTACTTCACATAATCTGCTCTTCGACAAGCAATACAGTTTCCGCTTTGCCTGATCTACTGCTGACGTGCTCGCGGCCATAAATGAATTTGTATGCCAAGCACTTCACAATAACGGAGAAGCTCGAGCCGCGGCTCTAGACATCTCTAAATCGGTTGCTAGGGTTTGGCATATCGGCCTTCTTCGTAAACTTCAGGGATATGGCATTATTTGATTTAATACAATCATTCCTGTCAAACAATGAAATGAAGATCGTCCTAAACTGTTTCTCCTCCAGTTCCTTTATCACGAACGCTGGTGTTCCCCAAGGATCTATCTTAATGACCTTCTCGATGTCATCAGTTCCCAAGTAGGCATCTACGCAGACGACACTACTATTTACTCCTGCCTCAATAGTAAATCTGATATCGTTGACAAAACTAACCTGGCTGTTGGTCTCAAAAAAGACCTCCAATCTGTGATTGACTGGGGCAGGAAATGGTTGTAAACTTCAATGCCCCCAAAATGAAACTGTTCTCATTCACCACAGAGAACCCTCCATGCCTCCCAACAGAATAGCTGAAGCCCAACTCGACGAGAGCGCCTCGTTGCGCCTGCATAGTCTCACACTGTCGGCTGATATGAGGTGGAACAAGTACATAAACTAAGTAGCTTTTTCTACCGCAAGGAAATTTGGTTCTCTCTGTCGCGCCAGAAAGTTTTTCTCGTCTGAGTCCATCTTTCAAATCTATAAATCAACCATCTGTCATTGCATGGAATATTGCTGTCATATATGGTCTGGTGCCCCCACTGTAAGTCTCGAAGTCCTCGACAAAATCCAGTTACGGATATGCAATGTGATATGTCCTGATTTGGCATCTAGTGTACAATCACTTTCTCACGAACGTGCCGTGTATTCCCTCTGTCTCTTCTATAAGTATTTTTACGGCAACTGTTCCGACGAATTGCTTTCTCTGTTTCCCAGACTGCATGAATTTAAGCGAGCTACTAGGTTGTCATCTCGGTCCCACTCACTGTCGAAACGGTAAAATATAACTGTCTTTTCTACTCAGATTCTTCTCTTGCACTTCCCGTCTGTTGAACTCCCTTCCTCTTACTTGCTTCCCTGATAACTATAATCTTCAAATATTCAAGTGTAATGTCAATTGACCTCTTCTGATACCTTGATCTTGTTCCCCGTCCTTCTCTTTATCCTCTCCCCAAACACGCCTCTTTACTCTTGTTCTCTACCCTCTGTAACTTTTGCGTGGTAGTGGCACTCCGACCTTGTTTGAGGTGAAATTCTTAAAAAAAAACTTCATAAGGTTAATTACTTTTTCAGTTTAATTTGTGACGCTGTTTTTTAGTAAAATGATCATGACACAAAAATGTGTTACATGGTATTGTAAACACACAACGCGAACCCTGTCCAAGCTCTTCATTGACAGACCAATGATCACCCCACATTGCAGTTCCATTCTCGATCTTGTCGGTGTAAGCTGGGAAAAGGCGCACTGCATGCTCACAAGGTAACACTGATGAAAGATAAACACTGTATTAGTGGACCAGGTAGCCACAATTTAAGAGCTATTTCGTGTTAGGAAGAATAATAGGCTTTAGCCTTCCAATAACCGGACACCGATACTAATATTGGCATTAGTGTCGCCACTGATACACTAACACCGAATGAGGATACAGAAAGACGAAATACGGGACCGTACCCGACAAGACATTTAATAATGCAAACAAATTATATACACATATTAAAAAGGTTTACATGTCCCAAACACAAGTTGTTCATATAGTCCAAAGGACCGAGTGTGTTTAACGAGAACAGAGAAATGCCATACCAACTTTAGTGCCGTTGACTGTCCATAGATGAGTTAACAGGACTTACTTCTTTCTCTGTGCTAGGCTGGGTACCAGCAGACCAATTTCCACGTGTGTGGACTCCGGTGGTCGCAAGTAAAAAAGGGCAGAGCTTCCTAAAAACGGAAGTGACGAAAGGGAAGAAGGGACAGGAGAGTTCTCGTCTCTAAGGGGCTGAACTTCCGTTAGCCCGACCCAAGGGAAACAACTGTAGTCTCCCTACAACTCTATTGAGAAATAAGCGCATTTTGTTGGAATAAAATTTGGCATAGATTTAAAATATCAAAAAGTCAGGAAAATTCTTTTTTCTTTTTTTTTTTTGTTGTTGCTGATGCTGAAAACCCTCAAGTATTTTTAAAATGATTCTTTGGCGGTTTTTGGTCTTTTATTGTTTAAATTGCTGCCGCTGCTGCTAATAATGATGATGATGATACAAACTATTCACTGTTTGTTTCTAAATTTTCAAATTCCAGGCTTATTTGGAATTTTTTGTTTCCAAGGAAAAATCTGAAATTCTAAACGAAATCCTACTCAAATATCCGCAGGTTAATTACAACATTGTAAACAGTCAGGTAAGTGTGTTTATCCAATTTTTAAAAGCATTTAAAAAAGAGAGAGAAAGAAACAGCTTGAACACAATCTTCAGGTCATCTGAAGATTGTGTTCAAGCATAAAACACACTGTCACCACTCAGTGTGGACAAGTATCTACTTTTATATTTACATATGCTCTATTCCCTGATGTTGTGCACTTTTACCCATAAATATAACACATCTTAAAACTATATTTTCATCATACATGTATACATTATGACATCGACTAACTCCAATAATTATTTTAATATATCTTTTGTTTACACGTTATTTTTATAGCTACAAATATTTAAGTAAATGTAGTTAATACTGTTTATTATAAAGACAGCATTTACTTAAATATTTGTATCTATGAAAAGAACGTATTAACATAAAAAATGTCTTAAAAATATAATTGTCGGACTTCGTCCATTTCATAATGTGTGACGTCATTTGGATACGCATTGAGCAGATATGAATGTAAGTGAGAGATTAATGGAAGATTGTATTTTAAAAACAGTAAAACCGACCTTACTAACCGAACGATCCTCTGTGGCTCAATCGGTTAAGGCACGTCAGGCTATATGACGGTTCCGTATAGGATACAGATTCGATTCCTGTCGGAGGACGCATATTTTCTATGAAAATTTTTCGGACATTCAGACCGGTAAATGTAGTTAATACTGTTTATTATAAAACAGAGCATTTACTTAAATATTTGTATCTATAAAAATAACGTATAAGCAGAAAAAAAATATATATATATATATATATATATATATATATATATATATATATATATACAGGGTGTCTCAAAAAAATGTACACGCACTTTGAATGACGAGAAAACCTTTATTTATGAACATAGAGTGAAATGGAATAGCTTCGAATACAGAAGAAAAATGTAATTGAAGAATCATGTTCGCAAATGTTGAAATTGATGACCAAAAAAAAAAAAGTAGTTAGTTAAAGTGTGAGTACATTTTTTGAGACACCGTGTGTGTGTGTGTGTGTGTGTGTGTGTGTGTGTGTGTGTGTGTGTGTATAGATAGATAGAGAGAGAGAGAATTAATACAAGTAAAAGGTTTGTCACTTAGCTGATAAATGTTACCTTCAGCATTCTGACTCCAGAGTTTCATCAACGAACCTGTCCATCCACTCTTCAGGAGATATCAGCAATTAACTACGTCTCAATTTTTCTTTTTTATCCACACTTATCATTGGTGCAATTTTTTTTTATAGTGTGTGTGTGCATTGGTGCATGTGTGTATCCATGTGCCCATTTGCGTGGATGTGTGTACGTGTAGAATGTTGTGATTATTTGTCCTTTTCATCACTTTTTTTTTCACTTTACACACATTGCTTAAGAGATAGATAGGCAGATAGGCAACGTGATAGAGAGAGAGAAAGTGATAGACATAGATAGATAGAGAAAACAATAGACAAAGATAGAGAAAGAAATAGATACATAGATAGAGATAGATAGAGAGAGAAAGCAATAGACAGAGAGAGAAAGAAAGAGAGAGAGAGATAAATAGAGAAAGAGATAGACAAATAGAGACAAAAACAGAATGATAGAGAGAGACAGAGAGTGTAATAAAAATTACATGTGATAGCTCAGTGATAAAACACAGAATTCCAAACTCTCAAACCTGTGGTTCTATCCACAGTGTCATGGTGATGAGACAAAGGTCAATTTAGTATGGCACAAGGTCAAATTGTGTAATGCCAATCTTCAAAACTGGAAAGGTCCTTCCTTGAAAAACAGCATTCTAATCCAATCTTTTATTTGGGGTCAACACACTGACCTCTTAGAAAATAAATACTTCAGTCATAAAATGAGAAACCTTAAGATTTATTATCATGAATTTTTATTTAAAAAAACAAACAATTATTTTTTCTTACTATACATACATACACAGCCATGTTTTTTTTTCTGTTGAGACAAGATTAGGGTTAATCCCACAGAAAGCAAAGTGGGTCTTGTCTGACAAATGACTTGTCATAATGATTTGAGTCAAGGCATTTACAAGGCCCAGATACTCTTCCTGACACCCAACTCAAACACTCATGGTAATCCAAGTACACCCTGAGTGTTTTTATCAAGACACCATCTCTAATAAGGTTGCCATTTGAACCTTATATATATATATATATATATATATATATATATATATATACATTAGCACACTATTTACATTATTCGGACTATTGTCCTCATCTTTCTCACCATATTTATTACAACGTTTCGGCCGTTGTACGCTCCGGCCTTCTTCAGGTTGTTCAAATGTCAAACTGAACCCTTTATTTCACTCACTGGGGTAGACTGTTCTATTTCCATGTGCCATTTTTAATGGATGTCAGTTATCAGTTATCTCCTGTTAATTCCCCTCTCCAAGTTCTCCACTGTCTTAACCGGGTATTGAACTCACACTCTTTGGGTCCTGTCACTGGATCTAACTAACGTCTTTATCCACTGTGCATGTGGAACTAGAACAGTCTACCCCAGTGAGTGAAATAAAGGTTTCCATTTTGACATTCCAACCACCTGAAGAAGGCCGGAGCGTACAATGGCCAAAACGTTGTAATAAATATGGCAACAAAGATGAAGACAATAGTTCGAATATTGTAAATAGTGTACATAATACCTCATCTCAGAAATATAGACAGATACTGAAAGTCCGAAACGTTGTAATAAATATGGCGGCAAAGATGAGGACAATAGTCTGAATAATGTAAATAGTGTACATAATACCTCATCTCAGAAATATTAACAGATACTGAAAGGCCGAAACGTTGTGATAAATATGGCAACAAAGATGAGGACAATAGTCTGAATAATGTAAATAGTGTACATAATACCTCATCTCAGAAATATAGACAGATACTGAAAGGCCAACACGTTGTAATAAATATGCCAACGAAGATGAGGACAATAGTCCGAATAATATAAATAGTGTACATAATACCTCATCTCAGAAATATAGACAGATACTGAAAGGCCGAAACATTGTAATAAATATGGCAACAAAGATGAGGACAATAGTCTGAATAATGTAAATAGTGTACATAATACCTCATCTCAGAAATATTAACAGATACTGAAAGGCCGAAACGTTGTGATAAATATGGCAACAAAGATGAGGACAATAGTCTGAATAATGTAAATAGTGTACATAATACCTCATATCAGAAATATAGACAGATACTGAAAGGCCAACACGTTGTAATAAATATGCCAACGAAGATGAGGACAATAGTCCGAATAATATAAATAGTGTACATAATACCTCATCTCAGAAATATAGACATACACATTGGCAGTTGACTCTTATAAGAAGCTCCCTCACTATGTTTATAAAATCTTCAATATCTATTGAAAACATTTGCAGCAGCTTGGAACAAACCAATTGGTGAGAATGATTTTAGAAATGCCAGATGATAGGCTGATAAGCCATCTAGTGTACTCTTTGATTCTAGTATATCAATAATAGTAAAATATTTAAATATATTCTCATCAATGGTTAATTATTATTAATGTTGCAATTGTAATATACTTTTAAAATATCCAAAATGTTGCTCTGTATTTTCTTGCTAATTAATCTTGAACCTTGTCAGAAATGAAAACAATTACTAACTTTGGCAAACAGGGATAAATGTGCCTGCAAAAAGACTGTGTGTCAAAGGAACTCTTTTTTTTTTATGACTCCACATTTTTAACTACTTTCACTCTTCTGCAATGTTTGTTTTAAAAAAGTTTTTTTTTCCTTGCTAAAGCCATTAATGTCTGCTGGATTTTAAATTTAGTAGATCAAGTAGATCTTTTTTTTTTCTTGGTTCATATACTGCATTGTGTTACTAATATTTTTGCAATGGTGGGCAATATTGAGTCCAGTCTGAAGTTGACCGTACGGAATTGTGAGATCATGATTAAAGGAGAAAACAATTGACTAAGAGAAGGGAATACATTTAAAGTACACTGATCTCACAACTCTATGGTCAAATATAAACTGGGCTCATATACAATATCACCTGTCATTGTAAAAATATTAGCAGCATATAGGATGTTTTACCTGATCATCAGCAGTAAAATAAATATTAACATAATGTATACTTACATAGTTTTTATCATTTTGTCAAGAACACAATCATTAAAAAATATATACAAAAACCAACTACTTAAAGAAGAGAGATCAACAGTAGTATTTTATGAGTTATTGAAATTGATTTTTAGCATCATATTTTTAAATTTATGCTACCTGATGGGTGTGAACATAAGAATATTTCCCTATTTGACTGTACTGGAATCCAGTGTCATTTGTAATTATGGATAAAGTTGTGAGCATGTATTATTTATATAGAAGATTTTAAAAATATTTGCTGATACCCATTGCCAGGGAGTTTAGTTCAACAGAGAGACTTTAACTATACAAAGAGTTGAAACTGAAATGCATGTGATATGTATATAACTCCATCATCTCTAAACTGGATCCTCATAAAGCCTGTAGACTTGATGGCATCCCTGCAATAGTCCTTAAGAAAAGTGCTCCTGAACTGTCTCCTGTTCTCTTTAAATTCTACAATAAATGTCTTGCTGCTTCTTGCTTTTCTGCTTGTTTGAATCCTCTTCTACAGTTCCAGTCTTTAAGAATTCAAACAAATCATTTGATCCTTCTATTGACCTAATAGCCTTCAACCACTTTTTGGCAAAGTACTAGATGCTCTAATTAACTCTGAATTGATTAAGCATCTTACACCATAGTCTTCTTTCAGATAAGCAATATTGCTTTCACTTCTCTAGGTAAACTGCTGATGTATTAATGGTAATTGCTGAAAGAATCCATCATGCTTTAGATAATAATGGTGAGGCTCAAGCTGTTTCTCAAAGACATTTGACAGGGTTTAGCATATTTTACAAGTTGAAAGGTTATGGTATTTCTGGATTCATTTTTGAACTGATTCTTTCTCATCAAATCATGAAATGAAAGTAGTTTTGAATGGCCACTCTTCCAGATCATTTTGTATTAATGCAGGTGTTCCACTAGGGGTCTATCCTTGTACCTACATCAATCTTAATTTTCATCAACGATCTTCCTAATGCCATCCTTTCTCAACTCGATATCTTTGCTGATGCCACAACTATTTACTCCTGTCTTAATAGTAAGCCTGATCGGTTCGATAAGATCAAATTGGCAGCTGATCTTCAAAATGACCTACAACCTGTTGTAAAATGGCGAAAAAAATGGCTTGTTAATTTTAATGACCTCAAAACAAAACTGGTCTCTTTTAATTGTCTTAGAAAAGCTTTTTTGCCTTCCATCAGCATGGCTGATGCTACCTTCCAGGATAATGACACCTTGCACCTTCTTGGGTCAACATTTTCAGCTGATATGAAGTGGAAAGATTAATTGAATCAATTGTTAAGTCTGCTTACTAGTAAAGTTGGTTCACTGTGCCATGCTAGACAATTTTTTCTTACCAGAATCTATCTTACATTTATAAGTCTACCATTCATCCATGCATTGAATATTGCTGCCACATCTGGTCTGGTGCTTCTGCTATATATTTAGAGATTCTTGATAAAATCCAAAGAAGAATCTATCTTGCATATTTATAAGTCTACCATTCATCCATGCATTGAATATTGCTGTCACATCTGGTCTGGTGCTTCTGCTATATATTTAGAGATTCTTGATAAAATCCAAAGAAGAATCTATCTTACATTTATAAGTCTACCCTTCATCCATACATTGAATATTGCTGCCACATTTGGTCTGGTGCTTCTGCTATATATTTAGAGATTCTTGATAAAATCCAAAGAAGAATCTGCAATATTATTGGTCATGACTTGGCATTTCGGATTCAGTTACTTTCTCGACCACTGTAATGTAGATTCCATGTGTCTTTTCTATAAATATTTTCATGGTAATTGTTATGATGAGTTTTCCTCTTTGGTATCTAGACTTTATGAATTTAAGTGCAGTACTAGATTGGCAGCTAGGTCTTATCATTTGACAGTTGAAATGGTTACAAGTAACTATAAACCAATTCTTGCTTTCCAGTCAACTTGATCTTAAGAAATTTAAATGCAATGTCAATCATTATCTTTTGTCTTCTTAATTCCTGTTCTTTCATAGTCCTCTCCCCTTTAAAATGTTTTCTTTTTCTCATATTCTCTCTCACTCTCAGTCACCTCTTGCATCTTAGTAGCTTTATTGCCTTGCTTTATCAATTTACCATTTAACCAGATTCAGCTATTTTTGAAAGAATAATAGGCAAAACTTTGAATTTTATTACTTGCAACTTTCGTGGTAAAAAATGTTAATTGAAAATTTATAAACCCTAGGCATTCAAATGTAGCTTCTATTGTGATTCGTAACCTTGTTTGCCAACCATATTTCCAAATGAAAAAAAATATATTAACATCTAAACAGCATATTCAATTTGTCTTTTATTTTGGTGCTTTATTTAGGGTGATATAAATTACAGCAACTGTGATGAAACTCAACCAATTGCTGTGACGTGGGGTGTATTCCCAGGCCAAGAAATCCTCCAACCAACTGTTGTGGATCCAATTGCCTTTAATATATGGAAGGTAAGTTGAACAGTAAACAGTTTTCATATAAACCTTGATTTGTTTACAGGTTTGTAGTGCTTAAAATGTCAACAAACAATAGATTAGTTCAATTCTAGTTTGTGTATAGTGTCTGCAATTATATTTACATGCCACTTACAAGCATTGCACAAAAATAATCTATATTGTTTGTTAGACTTCTGTTTCTGGATTATTACTGCTGCTGCAGTCATCCTTGACAGCATTTGCCAAACCTTCCTGTCTTCTGCTGCTGCTGAAGCCTTGCTGTCAATAGCAGTAATAAAAGAGAAACCATGGTGAATACAGTCAAGCCTGATTACAGCAGCAGCAGTCAGGTAAGGAGAACATTAGGTTTAAGGCTTCAAGTTATATACTCAGGATTGTCCCACGGGACAACAGCCTAGTGAATTAAAGTAGTAGCTTGTGAATTTGGTGGCATAGTAATCGTTACTTTAACATTTATAACAGGATTTCAGTAGAAACATATCTAGAAATAACTGAGCAGTATGAAAAAAGTAATTGTGAGTTCAATCCCTGGGCTAGGTAGTAAAGATTCAGACTCAGTGGAAACAGGACTAGCAAGCACTGAACGGGTACTGAAAAAAAAATGAACAAGACGAGATATCCCCTGACAAAGGCAGTGGAACAAGAACAATCAACCCTCATATCCTAAATAATGAATTCAGTTGGTAAATTCCTGAAAGTTACCCAGCTTGACAGACACCTGAAGAATGCCAAATTGATTGACTGACTTTTTTTTTTTTATTATGACTTATTAACCTCTTGCAAGTTATTCCAAACCAGAATATATCTTTAGATTGAAAGACATAATAATGATTTACTGATAGAAATCCTACTAATTAACCCATAGCCAGGAGGAGAAGAACTGGAATCTTATTTTTCCCAAGGTTATTTGTATATAATTGAATATAATGAACCTGACTGGAATTGGAAGATTGTGCTCTGATTTCCAATTCTAAGTTGTTATC
The DNA here is from genome assembly GCA_964036315.1 of Acanthosepion esculentum. Taxonomy (NCBI): domain Eukaryota; kingdom Metazoa; phylum Mollusca; class Cephalopoda; order Sepiida; family Sepiidae; genus Acanthosepion; species Acanthosepion esculentum. The sequence continues at coordinate 8,870,339 of OZ038500.1, read as the reverse complement.
AATTACAGCATCCACACATCCAAGCTTACAGCACCTCATATTCCCAAGTGGCCACCCATCTAGGTACTGATCAGGCTTAACATTGCTTAACTTCGGTGCTGGTATGAGAAGTGGTGTTTCAATATGATATGGTCATAAGTAATAATGCCAGAGGGCACAATGTCTAAAATATTGTGATAAAAACAATAAAGATATGGACAATAGTCTGAATGTAAATAATGTGTGTTAAATATTTAAAATACAGTTATTAATTACAAGCAAAATTTTGTACATCAAATCAAAATTAATATGCAACAACTCAAGATGTTTATCAATGGAAGGTGTTGACGCTTTCAAAATAAACAATGACACATTAAACATAACATGACTATGGAGTTGGAAGAGAAAAACACTACCTTATATCAGAGACCTTTTAGATAGATTTCTCGTGACTTGTGGTCTATACAGCATCAGGAGAACATTTGGGAACAGCCCCATAACCAATTTTAGATCATCACAAGAACTGCATATACTGTTGTGTTCTGTGTTGTCTTGGGATCAAAGAGAAGGGTCATTTATTTTTGGTATTGGCTTTATTAAGGGTGGCAGGTTGGATTCTAAGAGGCAGTAAGAGAACTGATGTCAGAGGAACACATGTCGCACACTGGCTCAGTGTCTCTCCATGGGAGGTTTTAGCTGGTCGTAAACCTGGGCATGGGAGGCATATCAATGCTTCAGAATTCTTGAGACACTCTGTTGAATTCATGCCAATTTGGACTTATATGCAAAACCGAGGCAAAGGCAATCCATCAGTGTCAGAATACCATGCCCACGAGTCACTCTGACCAATTGCTGACCATTCTGGCTCTGGCCTTTGCATTCTGTAACAATAAAATATACTATGTTGATGTGACAGAAAATACAAAAGAGAAGCCAGTTGCCTTCTGAAGAACATCAAAAAGTCAAACTGTTCAGCAACTATGGTGATTTACTAAGAATATCTTAGATGTGGTACAAGGCCAGAAGTAGGGAGCAGACAGTGTGCATTGAAGGGGCTATTCAGTTGTAATCGAGCTAGCAAGACAAGCTTGCTAACCATTACACTACATTGAAGTACAGCCTTATTTCTTATATATAACTGCATATTTACCTATTCTGGATAGTAAGTATATATTATTTTTTGGTTTTGGGCTCTTTTTAAGCATTTGTATTACTAATCTTATTTTATTTCCAGTTTTAAGCTTTGTTCTACCTTTCACGACAATATATATATAGGATGAGCTAGTAAGACTATGTTTACATAGGTTTTAAGAGCAATTTCTTTCATTTTCTATGATCTGTCAGTAGCTATATAACTTATTCATCATAATTTAATGTTTTTGTATTTTATTCTATTTCTTTTCTCATTAATTTTAATGAATTACATTAAAATAGAGAGTAACATTACAGACATTCTGTAAAAACAATGAGGGTCAAGTGTTTGGTGATTAATGCAAATATTAAAAATGGTTGATAACTTAATTCAAATATTCATCCAATCAAATTCATTTTCTTTTACAGCAAGAAGCTTTTGATTTATGGAAGACCAACTGGGGTAACCTTTACCCACCCAAGTCAGAATCTCAAAATATCATCAACTACTTTCATGACAACTATTTATTAGTTAATCTGGTGGATAATGAATTCACCAAACCAACTTGCTTGTGGACAATCACTGCAAAGATGTTGGCAGGTGAAAAAAACTAAGAAAAATTTTTTTTTTAAAGTTTGCTTCAACTCGTCTCTGTTATTTGAAGACAAAATACAACATTTTTGTGCTTTTTTTCCTTAATAAAATAAGAACTCTGTCACAGACAAATTTTTGAATTTTTTAATAATGTCATGTGAAGGAAGGTGGTAAAGCTACTAAGATGCAAGTGGTTACAGAGAGTGAAGGAAACTGATAAAAACATTAAAGAAGAGAAAGGACAATAAAAAGAACAGAAAATGAAGATTAAAGTTGACTGGAAAGTAAAAGGCCACTACGACACAAGGGCTTACTGGGTGTGGAAGAATTAGAAAACAGAAACATTACTAAGGAGTGAGAACAGAAGAAGAGTAATCAGGGGGAGAGTAGATAGCAATTGACATTGCATTGTAATTTTTGAAGATTAAAGTTGACTGGAAAGCAAAAGGCCACTAAGGCACCAGGGCTTACTGGGTGTGGAAGAATTAGAAAACAGAAACATTACTAAGGAGTGAGAACAAAAGAAGAGTAATCAGGGGGAGAGTAGATAGCAATTTACATTGCATTTACATTTTTGAAGATTAAAGTTGACTGGAAAGCAAAAGGCCACTAAGGCACCAGGGCTTACTGGGTGTGGAAGAATTAGAAAACAGAAACATTACTAAGGAGTGAGAACAAAAGAAGAGTAATCAGGGGGAGAGTAGATAGCAATTGACATTGCATTGTAATTTTTGAAGATTAAAGTTGACTGGAAAGCAAAAGGCCACTAAGGCACCAGGGCTTACTGGGTGTGGAAGAATTAGAAAACAGAAACATTACTAAGGAGTGAGAACAAAAGAAGAGTAATCAGGAGGAGGGTAGATAGCTATTGACATTGCATTGAAATTTTTGAAGATTAAAGTTGACTGGAAAGTAAAAGGCCACTAAGACACAAGGGCTTACTGGGTGAGGAAGAATTAGAAAACAGAAACATTACTAAGGAGTGAGAACAAAAGAAGAGTAATCAGGAGGAGGGTAGATAGCTATTGACATTGCATTGAAATTTTTGAAGATTAAAGTTGACTGGAAAGTAAAAGGCCACTAAGACACAAGGGCTTACTGGGTGAGGAAGAATTAGAAAACAGAAACATTACTAAGGAGTGAGAACAAAAGAAGAGTAATCAGGAGGAGGGTAGATAGCTATTGACATTGCATTGAAATTTTTGAAGATTAAAGTTGACTGGAAAGTAAAAGGCCACTAAGACACAAGGGCTTACTGGGTGAGGAAGAATTAGAAAACAGAAACATTACTAAGGAGTGAGAACAAAAGAAGAGTAATCAGGAGGAGGGTAGATAGCTATTGACATTGCATTGAAATTTTTGAAGATTAAAGTTGACTGGAAAGTAAAAGGCCACTAAGACACAAGGGCTTACTGGGTGAGGAAGAATTAGAAAACAGAAACATTACTAAGGAGTGAGAACAAAAGAAGAGTAATCAGGAGGAGGGTAGATAGCTATTGACATTGCATTGAAATTTTTGAAGATTAAAGTTGACTGGAAAGTAAAAGGCCACTAAGACACAAGGGCTTACTGGGTGAGGAAGAATTAGAAAACAGAAACATTACTAAGGAGTGAGAAGAAAAGAAGAGTAATCAGGGGGAGAGTAGATAGCAATTGACATTGCATTGAAATTTTTGAAGATTAAAGTTGACTGGAAAGTAAAAGGCCACTAAGACACAAGGGCTTACTGGGTGAAGAAGAATTAGAAAACAGAAACATTACTAAGGAGTGAGAACAAAAGAAGAGTAATCAGGAGGAGAGGAGATAGCTATTGACATTGCATTTAAATTTTTGAAGATTAAAGTTGACTGGAAAGCAAAAGGCCACTAAGACACAAGGGCTTACTGGGTGTGGAAGAATTAGAAAACAGAAACATTACTAAGGAGTGAGAACAAAAGAAGAGTAATCAGGAGGAGAGTAGATAGCTATTGACATTGCATTGAAATTTTTGAAGATTAAAGTTGACTGGAAAGCAAAAGGCCACTAAGACACAAGGGCTTACTGGGTGAGGAAGAATTAGAAAACAGAAACATTACTAAGGAGTGAGAACAAAAGAAGAGTAATCAGGAGGAGGGTAGATAGCTATTGACATTGCATTGAAATTTTTGAAGATTAAAGTTGACTGGAAAGTAAAAGGCCACTAAGACACAAGGGCTTACTGGGTGAGGAAGAATTAGAAAACAGAAACATTACTAAGGAGTGAGAACAAAAGAAGAGTAATCAGGAGGAGGGTAGATAGCTATTGACATTGCATTGAAATTTTTGAAGATTAAAGTTGACTGGAAAGTAAAAGGCCACTAAGACACAAGGGCTTACTGGGTGTGGAAGAATTAGAAAACAGAAACATTACTAAGGAGTGAGAACAAAAGAAGAGTAATCAGGATGAGAGTAGATAGCGATTAAAGTTGACTGGAAAGAAAGAAGCCAGAAGTGAGTTTCATAAGCAAGAAGTGCCAGGAAGGAATGGGACTATGTCAGCATTATAGTACTGTGCTTCAATTCATAAAGTCTAGCTACCATAGTGAAGAGCTCAACCAAACAATTACTATAAAAGTATTTATAGAAAAGGCACAGAGTGGCAACTTTATGATGGTGGGGAAGTCAATGAAGCTGAGATGCTAGATCAGGACCAATAATATTGCTGATTCTTTGAATTTTATCAAGGATTTCTAGATATATAGCAGTGTCACTAGGCCATACGTGATAGCAGTATTCTAAGCATGGATGAATGGTAGACATAGATATGTAGGATAGATTCTGGAGAGAATAATTGTCTAGCATGACTTTCTAAGCAGCTAACCTAGTAATAGTACTTCATAATTCATAAATTTAGGATACCAAATAAGAAAGCTCATCAGAAAAATTGCCATGAAAATATTTATAGAAAAGGCTCAATGAAGCTATGTTATGGTTGTTGGAATGACAGGTCAGGATCAATAATGTTGCAGACTGTTCTTTGTATTTTATCAAGAAACTAGAGATTGATGCATAGCAGAAGCACCTGACCGGACATGGCTGCAATATTCAATGCATATACAAATAGTAGACTTATAAAGGTGCAATACAGATTCAGGTGAGAAAAATTGTCTAGCATAACACACTGAACCAAGTTTCTTAGAAGCAAACGTAGCAATTGACAAGATATAATTGTTACAATGTGTTCAGTCGACAATTTTGCTTAAATACCGCTTTAAAATTTAGGTCTCTGTTATTCACCCTAAATTTGTGAAGTAAAAAATGTCTAAGCAAAACTGGATACTTTTAAGTAATAAACTACTATATAAGAATGTGAAAACAGTAATCAGTTAAAATATAATGGTGGCACGCTGGTTAGTTAGGATTAGTCATGTCTACAGATACATTCTTCAACTACAATTAAAGGCAGCCTACTGAACAATGGTCCTGTGGTCACAGCTTATTGGACACAAAATTCCTTTGGTATGCAACTATCCTTCATAGATTTTGTTCCTAATTTTTAGTAAAGGAAGATAGAAATGAAAAAAAGAAAAAGCTAATATTCTATACTTAACACATCCAATGCTGTAGATCTGCTTATACACATTTATGAAACTTACATTGCCTGTTGTTGAGGTACCGACAGGGTATGATAGGTAAATTGTCACCATTTATTATTTTTAATTTTGTGCATGCACATTGTTTTTTTTGTCGGCTGCACAGTATAGTAGGGTCAGCTGGGCACTATCTGTGAGAAAAAGAGCGCCATCACTCTGCCAGGAATTTGGAAATAGCATGCAGTACTGCTTGGCATTCATGATGGAAAACTCCTATACAAACATTTCAGAGTCTTTGGGTGTCAATCTGAAGACAGTGCAGAGGATTCAGAAAGAGTTTGATGAGTCTAATGGTGATTACGAAGGTACAGTAGCTTGGAAAACTCACTCTGATAAGAAAAGAACTCTTAAATTTATTGGCGAGGGCCTCAAACTCAGCACAGAGGCCTACATCAAGTGCCTTGAGGTAGTGCTACTCCGGATCAAGAGGGTGGCTGCTGGAAGACCCTATGTTTGGCAACAGGACTGCACCATGCCACACAGCTGTGAGACAATTTCTGCACCCACATCACCCCTTACATCTGGCCACCTAAGTTCTCAGATTGCAACACCCTTGATTATTATGTGTGGTGAACAGTTGAGCAAGAGACCAACAATACTCCTTGTAACACCAAAGATGAACTGAAGGCAAGGATTATGGCAGCATTCACTAACTTAAACAAGGAGACCGTCCAGAAGAGTTGCAAGAGATTCTGAAGTTGTCTGGAAGTTGTGGTTGAAGCCAATGGTGATTTTATTGAATAAATTTACACTTTAGTATTTCAAGATATTTTTTGTAATTTTGGTAAATATATTTGTTAAAATGAGATGTCAGTGTTATTTTCATTTTTTGGTACTTTAGACGACATTGTATTTTGTATACATTTTCAAGATACAATGAAATGTTAGTTCCTAGCATCTGTGTTATAAACTAGTGCTCAGTACTATTTTCAAACCAGCATAGAATTTCTTAATGGATTTTTTATTTATTAATCTTACAGATTTTATTATTTTAAATGTTTAGTGGATACCCATATTTGAGTAGACGCCCTGTTTATTTATTAAACAGTACATTTATTTTCATCTACTGGCTTGAATATTCAAGAGATGTTATTAAAGAAAAATATGCACACTCCGGCAGGATTTGAACCTGCATCTCCCTTTCTTTGCAGGAGAAACTATCATTTGATACAATGTGCTCTAGACCGACTCTGCCATCGAGTGCGCCCCACTGATCAGGCAAAGCTGAATAGTGCCTGATAAATGCCAGATTCTCAAAATTCATATTCCAGAGTTTTAGATCTGAATGTAAATAAAGCAATTGATTTATTTATTAATTTGATAGATTTTATCACTTTAAACATTTGGTACAATGTAACCTAATACTATCTGCCACACTTAGAAAATGGCAACTGAGAAACTCTTGTCAAAGTTCATGGATTAAATTCAGAAAAATGAAATAATCAAGGAGAAAGTGAAAAAAAATCTTTCATCAAATTGTTGAACCTTTTAGAAGAGACATTTCAGGGAACTAGAATTTTCTCGCAACACGCTGATGTATGTTGAAATCCCAACAGTATTTAAGTACTGCTGAACTCATCACTAACATTTTTTGTCCAGATTTACCACCTCTATGCTTTGTTCAATTTCGCAAATCAAACAATGAAATTTGAATAAGCCAATTTGTCTGGAAAAATACTTTAACAAATTTTCCTTTTTAACAGTGAAAAATAAATTCTTAAGATTTCTTACTCTTGAGCATGCAACATATAACTGGTCATGTGTAAATATTTCTTTCTGGTACCAAATTCCAACGTTTTGAAGCGTTTGGCCTTCTGTGATTTGTTTATAGTTCTCGCAAATGAAGGGTGAACTGGAAACTGGATTCTTGTATATAAAAACTTAATGAAACAATATGCAAATTTAATTTTTTTATTAAATAAGTATTTGTTATTTTAATCATTGAATTGTTTTTAAAATAGTGGAAGTATTTTGTATATCAAATAATAAAATTTTTAATTTTTCCGAAAAAAATTGATGAAAATTTATTGTACTAAGCTCTGCACCCTAGTAAAACCAACAGTAATTTGTATTCCAGTATTTACATTAGTCGGACTACTGTCCTCATCTTTGTCGCAACGTTTCGGCCGTTGTACGCTCCGGCCTTCTTCAGGTGGTTGGAATTTCGAACCGAACCCTTTATTTCGATCACTGGGGTAGACTGTTCTAGTTCCACGAGCCATGTTTGATGGATGTCAGTTATCAGTTATCTCCTGCTAATTTTCCCTCTGAAAGTTCTCCACTGCCTGAACCGGGTATTGAATTCACACTCTTTGGAGGACACATGGCACAGTGGATAAAGGCGTTGGTTAGATCCAGTGACAGACCCAAAGAGTGTGAGTTCAATACCCGGTTCAGGCAGTGGAGAACTTTCAGAGGGAAAATTAGCAGGAGATAACTGATAACTGACATCCATCAAACATGGCTCGTGGAACTAGAACAGTCTACCCCAGTGATCGAAATAAAGGGTTCGGTTCGAAATTCCAACCACCTGAAGAAGGCCGGAGCGTACAACGGCCGAAACGTTGTGACAAAAATGGCGACAAAGATGAGGACAATAGTCCGACTAATGTAATACTGTACATGATACCTCATCTCAGAAATATGGACAGAATTTGTACTCCCTTTCCTGTTTGCACTTCTCCCCAAAATTTGGTTCCAATTAGTCAATGAATGACTATTTTAGAGTGTGTGATGGATAATGGTTTGATGTTTGAATGTATAATGTTATACATATATAATTAATATTCCCTACAGAAATAAGTGCATTGCCAAGAAACCAGAGTATGCTGAAAAAGAAATTGATGTACTTATGTCTATGTATATTTTAAACTTGTGGTTTACATATGTGTGTGTGTGTGTGTGTGTGTGTGTGTGTGTGACCAAAGAAAAGTGATACCTCAGGTATAAAATTAATTTTAAAAAGTTAAAATTTCTTTAAGCTTTATAATAGTTTTAATTCCAAGCTAATAGATGAAATTTAATATTTCCAATAAGCAAAATACTTTGTTGTATTTCAAAACAAATTTGACTGGAATGAAAAAAACAAAAAAACAACAAAAATGCTGATTTTAATCAGATTTACAATCCTCCTAGTATAATTCTCTTTATTAAAAAATGTTTCAAAAATAAAATTCTTAAACTTAAGATTAGCTGATTTAAGGGTTAATCAATCTGGTTTGAAACAAACATTACTTACTTTTAGTTCAAAATATGCCAGAAAAAGCTTTTTTTAACAGAGTTTTTATCAGAGTTGACAGCTTGACCTTTGGGAAATTTAAATAATTTTTTCATGGGAGATGTATCTTTAAAAAATACTTGAGCAATATAATGTGAGTTTTTACATAATTTTTTTTTTAACTATCCAAAAATCTTAAAAATTTAGGAAAATATTCTCCATAATCTAATGTTTTATTGAATTTTGGATACTTTAGCTTTAAATTAGTTTCTGCTAATTTTGTCTACGGATACCCAGCTTTACAAAAATTAGCAAGAAAAATTTTAAATTTTATTTAAAATACTGGTAGTCACTGAATTGTACTAAGCTTTTCCATTTTTGATTAGCAAATATAGGTTTTATTTAATAATAATATCACTTAACCAGTACAAATTAATATAGAATTTTAAAAGATGTAAATTTTATAAACTATTATAATTAAAATTAAAAAAAAAAATAAAAAAAATTGTAAAATTTCATTAATCATTAAAAAGAAAACTTGAGACAATGGTATACATAACTTATCTTATTAATAAAAGCAATTAAAAGCTTTTCTAATTAAATAATGTTTTAGTTTAATTGTATTTTTTATTTTATGTTTCAGAGCAGATTTTTCGGTAACTAGGTGTTGTTTTACATAAAAAAAAAATTAAAAAATTCTTCAAATACTTCTGCTTATAACTAGTATAAACATTAAGCGATACAAAAATAAATTTATTGAAATTCATAAAATCAAATTAGTGTAGGATAACAGATGTAACAAAAAAAAAGAAAAGAAAAATGAAATTTTTTTTTTAATAAAAATTTTCATTCATTGGAAATTTCATTAAAATCCAACAATTGGTTTTTGCAAGAAATTCCAAATCAATGTGTTTTTCACTGCAAAAAGATACTAAAATTTCCTATACTAATTTATGCTCACCTGCTAACACAAGAAAATAAATTTTTAACCAGAATTTTGGAGGTTCTGAAACGGATTAAAAATATAATTTAAATGATCAAAAAATTCTTTGGTCTTCCCTCTTAAAATAACAAGGATTTTGATGATAAAACATTGTGTTTATTAAATTTGGAGCAATTTTTCATGTGTGTGTGTGTGTGCGTGCGTGTGTGTGTGCGTGTGTGTAGCAATACCATTTCTCACACATCCTTAGGAAATGGATAGATTTCTTCCTTTTAAGTCAATTTAATGACGACCAGGTTTTCTTGTCAATCTTTTCTCCAGCCCACCTTTGAATTGTCAAACAAGGTTTTGTTAGTGATTTTAGATAGCTGTAGAAGTAGAGTCCTTTGAAAAAGACACCACTCAAATGCTTTCTTGGTGGTCCCCCTTTCCAGTTGGGGGAACACAAGTGGATGGAAAGGGGTGATGGGTCCCCCAGCCAGTGTAGGGGTCTGTTTTCCATGAACAGATGAAAAAGAAGTTCACTTTCTCAAAGCACAAGAGAGATATTGCCAATTAAGAAATCATGGTTTTTTTGCTTCTTCCAAACCAAACAAGTGTCTTGAAAAGCATTTGTCATTATTCTTTGTTGACGTTGATCACGGCCCTGCATTTGCATACAGCTGACCTTGTATGTCATCAATACTTTGTGCAGTGATGTGCAGAATTGCATCATCACGTGTGTGTGTGTGTGTGTGTGTGTGTGTGTGTGTGTGTGTGAATGAAATCCCATTATTCTGATGTGTTTTCGTATTTCCTTAATTCATGTTTGCAGAATAAATATCTTATATTTATTTTGTTATCAGGAGGTTTTTCTGGATAAAAAAAAGAACAAAAAAAAAAACAAAAAAAAACAAAAAAAAACAATGGACTTTTAAAATTTTTGATTAAATAAAATAATATATATTTAGGTCATTATGCACTCTTTTAACCCAAAGTAGACAGGGTTCTGTAGCCTTGGTTGGCAACCAGTTAAAGCAAATATGATTTTCTGAAGATTATTTTTCTCTATTATTTGTAAATTGCCATAACTTGCTTTGCTGTGTTCTTTGCCATGGTTTCGTATTCAGAGTTGTCTTTCTCTGAGACTGGCTGTCAGCCATGGTTAAAAAGCTCAGTTTACATTGAGAAAATTCATTGAAACACAACAAATTAGATGATCTGCCAATATGTGAGTAGTCAAGACTGGTCAAACAACAAATATCGATTCTAGAAATGAGAAACGGTTCTGCAAAAGATCATAATACCAGTGGAAAATGCACAACCATCACAAACATGTAGAAATCTTCTTTTGAGGTTTGGTGACAAAGTTTCAAAATAAAAACTTCTGTTTGGGGTAAAGTTAATAAACAAAATAAAAAATACAGGGATAAAATTATTTCTGCTCAAAATATTAAGAATTTTGCAAAGTAAACAATTTACTGATTTTGTTGGGGGGATGTTTTGACAAATGATTATAAAATAGGAAGCAAACATGCCAGGAGCTGCAACTAAATTTTTCTCTGTTTATTGAAAAACAAATACAGAAAGATTATGCAGACCCCATCCCCTCCAAAAAAAACCCCTCTAAACTAAACAATAGTGTCTTCCTATGTTCAATTCTGATTATCACTTAAGTGTTTTTGTCGACTTCTAAAACCTCTTACAAACGATCGTTCACGAGATTTAAAACTATTCTGAGTTTGACGAAATTTCACAATTGTCTGTCTGACAAAATCCTCAAGTGGGACATCACTGATGAAAGCACCGACTTTTAAAGATTGCTCTATTAATTGTAGTTGTTGTGCCATTTTAGGATCGTTCACCTTTTCCAGTTCTGACTTGATTTCAGACAACTGGGGAAAAAAAAAAAAAATAAAGATAAGCATAACAAAAAATTAAAAAAAATAAAATTCAATATTGCTTTTCATATTAAATGTTTTAGAAAAAAGATTAGGAATATGAAACGTGTATTTCTGATTTAGTTAAATTTGAATATATTCTCTAGAAATTTTTAAGCTGACCATCTTAAAGTAATATGATACTGATTATCATGTACCTCATGAATTATGAAAATCCATAGAAATTAAACCTTGATAAAACAAATTTCATACTCAGACACGATTAAAACATTTTTATAATTTGACCAGCTTCAAAGAAAACAAAACTCATTTCTATTAAAGATTATAAATGAATCAAGATTCTAACTAAGAAATAAACTTAACATAGAATTTAGTCATCTTATAATTTACATAAAAAGATAAAATTTACACAATTATCAAAGTTTCATCTTCCTAACATTTATAATAAAGTTATTTAAATGTTTGTACATTTCAACTAACTTAAAAATTCAAATATTTCTTAAACAATTACACACCAAGTAATGTTTACAGTAATGTCCATATTTAAGCTAATATTGCACGACTCTTCGGCAGAATTGAGTCACTGTCAGTCACTGTGTGTTTATCTAAATCTAAAAATAAACACGCTAAAATTCACCGGACGTCTAGCCACACTGATGAGCTGTGAAACAGTGTCTGTGGATGACAAAAATATTGGCTCCTGAAAAATTAATTTCGGTTGAGCTCTCTGGTTTAAGGTGTGAGTTTGTAAACAAGTGACTATTTAAGCTAATATTGCACGACTCTTCGGTAGAATTGAGTCACAGTCAGTCTCTGTGTGTTTATCTAAATCTAAAAATAAACACGCTAAAATTCACCTTCATCCCTGCTGTGCGCCGACGGCTTAGTGGGAGAAGTTCCGACTGACGCAAATTCAGTCGGGTTCCGATCCTAGCTAGAGGCAACCGGACGAGATTATATATATATATATATATATATATATATATATATATATATATATATATATATATATATATGAATGAATGCGAAAAAGAGAGATTCAAGACATCCACTACAAAAAAAAAAAAAGGCATCACTTTATACCCATACAAATCAACTCATTGGATTTTTACTTATTCACTAAAAAGGTCAGTAAATTTTTATTTTCTATTCAGTTTATATTTTTTTCCTTCCCTTTTCACAAAAAATTGCCTAACACACACGCACTTTTGAATATTTTCATTTGAATTGAACACAAATCAGTGTTCAAATGTTGACATAAAAACAAATTCAAATTTCCATAATAAACTTTTGCCTTAATGAACTATCCAAAAATCACTCCCAGACTCCCGTCTACTCTAACTCTTCAAATAAAAAAAAAAAAGAAATTCTAATTCCCATAGTGGATTTTTACTTTATTTAGCTATCCTAAGTTACTCCTCTCCCCCACTAAAACCGTTTATGCTATATTCATTATTATTTATAAATCTAATTCTCCTTCTGTTAATCCCCTACATCACTTCATCTATAAATTCTTTTAAATTTAATTTTGGGTTCTCTCTTAATTTCTTTTTTAATTTTAAGTGAAAAACTTGTTTTCTTCTAATACCCACCATTATAAGGTTAATATTCCAGGCTTCCTTTAATAAAACCTCTACTCTTTAAGCTAGATACCAACACCCTCCTTAAACACCTGCCTCATGCCTACTGTCCAACTGAAACAGTGAAAAGTGTAAACTCTCTATTAGGTGTTTTCAGCAAGTTAAGGTTTAAGTTGACCCTTTAGCTTCCAATATCAATTCCTCACCATTAACTTTTACTACCTCCTACTTCTTCTTACCTTACAGACGCGAACTTCATTCCACATGGGGGGTTGAATGACAGATCACTTTTGTTGTCTGCCGAAATAGCCTATTCCCCATATGAGGTAAAAGGATTTGTTTGTTTGTTTGATTATTAATTATAGTGCTCTGTATAAATAAAATATATCAAGCTCTTTTTTGTGGATCAGTTCAAATATTTTTATATTACTAGGATCCACTTGGATTATATACCAACAGATTTTTTACTTTACTATATATATATATATATATATCTCATGCATTGAGTGTTGGTGTTAATAAAATAATGTAATATAACAGAGCTATAAATCATATATTAATAAATTATGATATTGCAAATCTCATTTTGTTCCCAGTGAGGGGAAAAAATATTTATTGATATACTGTCCAAGGCAGACTTTACTCTAACTCCAATGAAGGCTTTTGGGCCTTTTGCCTTTTACCTTCAGTGTCCTATGTATGTAAAAGTTATAAGAATTTAGAAATAATAAAATTTTATCTTTATTCAACACGTTTAATTCTCCATAATCTTTCTTCATATATGCAACAATCTCTAATTTGCTTACATTTATTTTGCATGCAATTTTTATTTTCTTTTTAAATCAGCATTAATCAAGATTAAAGTTAAATCATTAATAAAGAATTTTTTTTAAGCATTTCACTTTGTTAAATATTTAAATTTAACTTTAAACGAGTTATTTAATTTTTAACCGCATGTAACTATAGTAGTAACTACCTTTTACTTCAAGTTGCTTTTAAATGTTTGTAAATCCACTCGGTCCATGCTTCTCTAACTACTACATATACTATGTAAAAAAGCAAAGTATTTAAAAAGTTACTAAGCCCAAAATACATATCTGCTATGTAGATGATATTTTTATTTTAGCAAAAAGAAAAAAAAATTGATACTCTCAAAATCACATTTGAATAAAAAAAAAAAAAAAAAAAAAAAAAAAAAAAAAACTGTCCTTAACTTTACTTATGAACTCGGTCAAAAAAAATAAACCCCCATTCTCAGAGATCCTCGCAGAATTCAGTAGTAACACATTTACGATTTTGTTTTAAAAAAAAAATAAATGCACTAGTAGAAACTCTTGCCATCTTAATTTTAAGTGTGAATGCCCGCTTGGACATAAAATAGGGATTATAAAAAATTTCCTCAAGAGATTGCATGAAAATTTATCTTCTTGTCCCCTTTTCTTTAGATAACTCTATGTGAAACAGACAACGGTTTTCCAAATTACTTCATCGATCACCAGATAAGACTATTTCTCTTTAAGGTAACCAATAGCAATACTGAACATAGATAATGACGTTAATATTTTCCATAAAAGTCAAATACATGTTAACTACAAGCAGGATGAATTTTCCCTTAGAAACATTATAAAGAAATACACAACCACAAGAACAAGAAAATTATCTACTATAAAAAATTTAAAAGAGCAAACCTTATCATCAAAAAATAACAACACACGTGCAAGATCCAAATTACAGAGAACCAATATTATGCAAACAAAAGAAAAATGAAATAAAAAGTTTAATTACATTACTTTGTCAGTCATCTTTATTGAAACACACAGACACACACACACACACGGGGGTGCAGAAATGTCTCTAGGTCAACCAAGAAGTCCTTATGTTTAGTTTGTAGTGAGTCTCAATAAAATAATATATATATAAACAAAAATAAAAAGAATTCAAATTAAAATAAAGCATTTACGCTTTCCTTTAAAAGCCTTATCTCTTTATTTCTATATATACTTCTCTATCAACCAATGAAAAGGCAACTCTGAAATAAAAACAGGAAGAAGAAAAGGCTGAACCGACTGAAAAACAATAAAATTTTCTGGTTCCAGTGCCTACTAAATTGTGATTGAAAACTACCAAAAATCTTGATGACCTTACAAAGAAAACTCCTGTAGTTTCAACAAATTAAAGATTATGCCTGTTTCATATCATCTAACAACTCTCTAGACATTCTACAAAAAAAAAAAAAAAAAAAAAATCAAGCATTTTTTAAAAGTAATTTGTCATCAGAGAAAATGGTGCAAGTTCTTTGAGTAAATTTGGAAAGGAATTAAGTGTTTAAAATTCATATTTGAGTGTTTAAAATGTCAGATTCTATATATCAACACATAACCCCCCAACACACAAATCTTGGAGGTTCAAATGTCAGCAGAAGCTACTTTCTAACAGTTTGTTTATACTCTATGTCCACCTATCATTATGGCAAGAAGAAATAGTAATAAAAATTATTTTCTAATTTTAACTTACCATATTTGGAAAGACTTTCATTTGCTGATTTTTGTAAGGTGAGTCATGTTGAAGAATACTTCGCAATATTGGGAATGTATCTTCAACTCTTCCCATTCTAGCAAAACAAATTCCCTGCAAAAAAAAAAAAAAAAAAAAAAAAAATTTACACTTATGAATGTTTTGTCAAAAGTTATTTTCCAGTGTTAGGTGAATACAAAAGTTAGAAATGCTAACTGTATATTACATTCACAGTCTCATCCCCAAAAGTCCTGAAAACTTTCACAAACACCTAATACATTGCAGACAATATATGGATTCCAGAAATATTGGAGGAAAATTGGAGGAAAAGATAGAATAAGGGAAGAAGAAAAAAATAGAAACTTTTAGATTGGTTGATTTTTTACAGTTTATTAACTTTTTGAAGGTAAAAAATATTTTTGGGATTGTAAGAAGCTTTTGGAGAATAATGATTTTATTGATACAAGTCATACTATTTAATCCTAAATGGGGGGGGATAGAAAAGGTGGATTCATAAATTTCCCAATGGTATTTCCGCATAAGTGAATATAATGAACCTGACTGGAACTGGAACTTAGCTCTCTGATTTCCAATTCTGAGCCGTTATCCAATATACTTCCTATACATCCAAGCTTACAATACCTGTTATTGTTACCCATCTAGGTACTGATACGGTTTAATACTGTTTAACTTCGGTGATCATATGAGAACTAGTGTTTCAACTTGGAAACTTTCACAAATACCTTGTACCTTGCAGATGATATATGGATTCCAGAAATATTGGGTGACAATAACAGGAAAGGAAAGAATGAGTGGAGGAAGAAAAAAAAAAAAGTTTAAAAGGAACTTTTAGAAAAATACTTTTAATCAAAAGAAATTTGTAGCAAACTACTTATTTAACGACCAACTGTGGGACAGGACCAAACCCCAACCGAGATTGACATCAAGAAACGGAAATGGGGATGGATCAGCCACACACTCCACAAATCTGCTTCTAGTGTCACCAGGCAGGCAGGCCATTGAGCGGAATCCACAAAGGAATCAAAAAGCAGGTTGACCAAAACAGACTTGCAGAAGTAAAGGCAGCCAGCATGAAATGGGGGAAGCTGAAGAGGATCACCCGGAACCGCACACGTTGGAGAAGGTGTTGTTGCGGCTCTATGTTCCCCAAGGAATCAAGAGGCATAAATAATAATAAAATAAACTTGACTATTTACAAAGTATTTAAACATTTTCAAACATTTTGATTGATTTCTTTTTCATATTTTGATTCAAACACATCGTCTACTTTTTTTCCATGTCATAAAGGAAGTGGCATGAATTGTCCGACAACGGTGTGTTTCGTACGACCCGAGAGACATCGGACTCATATTTCTACTACCACTGACATCAACCTAATGCTGTCTGGTTCTGTCCTTTGACCTTTGGGACTCAAATAGCAGAATCTCAAATCTCTGCCACCCAGTCTAACTGAATATGTAAATCTACATGGCTGAATATCCTCTTCTATAGACACTTATCATCAAAGATGTCATCATAAGTATACTTAAATTCCCGTGACCTTATGACATCGCAATCCTGTCCTCAGTCACCAGGTGGGTCTGTGGTCAATCCTTGTGGCCAGCCTTCAATTCCCATCCTGCCCACGTTGTGTTCGTTTTAGATCACAGGGTAGGCGAAGGCCAAGTTGTATACTCAATGTCACTGATCCAGTAGCTTTGGCGAGATGACGTCTCAAGGAACAAAGCAAGAGACAGCTGTGTAACAGAACAACTTTATATCAAAAGTTCACATATTGAACATTCTACTCACTAGATTAACAGCATACAGACTTTCAACACCTCCCCCATTAATACCCCATGACACTATGTCTAGTTATCCTCAGTAAACTGGTACAAGGCTGAAGACTGATTTCTTCCACTCTGTGATTTCTTCAGGCTGACCAGTCAGGTGTATTTGGTAGTTTGGAATAAGGCCAGAGTCTAAGTTCTTTCTACAGAAGCTTTGCAGGGTTTGACAAAGCGGGTCTTGAACCAACTGACACATGTCTCTCTTGCACTATTTACATTATTTGGACTATTGTCCTCATCTTTGTTGCCATATTCATCACAACATTTCGGCCGTTGTACACTCTGGCTTTCTTCAGGTGGTTGGAATGTTGAACTGAACCCTTTATTTCACTTGCTGGGGTAGACCATTCTAGTTCCACATGCCATGTCTAATGGATGTTATTTATCAGTTATCTCCTGTTAATTCCCCTATCCAAGTTCTCCACTGCCTTAACCAGGTATTGAACTCACACTCTTTGCATCCTGTCACTGGATTTAACTCACGCCTTTATCCACTGTGCCATGTGTCCTGCAGTTGGAGCTGTCCGATTCCTTCTTCTCTATCTCTCGCTTCACTCATCTGTATTTATGAACCCTTGCACAAACCTTGCAGGGAAATTGATTGCCTGGCCAAATTTGGGGAGATCCCTCCGCCAAGGAGTGGTGGTGGCAGAATATCGATCTGCCCAACTCCTTCCATCTCATGTGGATGCCTCTCATCGTCACTGCCTGAAGGGTGCAGGCGATTCCTCCACCTTCCTTGAAATTTCACCTGTGCCTCCACCGCTCTATCCATCTCCTGATCACACCTGTTCCCAAAGGCTAGGCGTGGTCTGGCCCAAATTGCTAAATTCAATTATCATCCGATATTTCCATCAGTAAGGATCTGTCATCTGTTGCCTTCTCTCACCAGCTCTTTGGTCAACAAGCAACAAGAAAAGACAATTCCTCTTAATAAATTTTATTGCTTCTTAGGCAGACAACAAAAAAATATAACGACAATGCCATTTCTGTTTTCCAAGTCCTATCAAATAAATGATTTTTTGCCAGAAACTTGCTGTTATCTTCTGTTATCTTGCTGGCGCTTAACTCACTGGTCATTAAAATATAATCTATTCATCCACATGGGGTCGATTGGACACTTAAGAAAATATCATCACTTAACATCAACTTGACCAAAAACAGATGGTGCTTATGTGATCCATTGTCAGCATCTACCCCCCACCCCTGGTGAGAGATAGGAAAGAAACAAATATCCTTTCCCTCAATTTTCCTTGTCTTTCTTAACATACTTTCAGTCTATTGAAAAACAGCATTTTTCTTCTTTCCAATTTAACAGCACCTTAATAGTGTCACATCTTGCCCATGTTGTTTTTCATTGAATTGCAGCTGGTATTAATATGTACTGTCATGATCAAGCCAGGCTGTCAAGTAGAGGGTGTCTCCCACAAAATTGACATTAATTTGTAGCCAATTCTCACCCAAATGTGCAAAAACTAATTATGTTGACTGTGATGACTTAATCTCAATGAGAATCTATCACGAAGATGGATTGGACATGCCAGTGATAATGACAATGTGCTGTTGAAATGGTCACCACATTCATCTAACTTGACATCTTGTGATTTTTTCTATGAGGCTATGTGAAAGGACAGGTCTATATCCCCCCTCTTCCTACAAACCTAGAGGAACTTAAGCAGAGAATCAATGAGGCACTGGAGAATGTTATTCAAAGCATGCTACAGTATGTTTGGTAAGAGCTGGACTACCAACTTGATATGTGCCGTGCCACACGCGATGTTGCATCGCTCTGCCTTTTCTACAAGTACTTTCACGGTAATTGCTCCGAGGAGTTGCTTTCGCTTGTCCCTAGGCCTCATGAATTTAAACGTCCTACAAGGCTGGCATCCCGGTCCCACCCCTTCATCGTTGAAACTGTTAGATGTAGACGTCTCTTCTACTCCAATAGCTTCATGTCTCGCACATCTCGCCTATGGAACTCCCTTCCCTATTACTGTTTCCCTGACAAATACAATCTCCAACGGTTTAAGTGTAGCGTCAATCGTCATCTCCAGTTGCCTTGATCTATCCACTTCCCTTCTCCACTTCCTTTCATCTTTCATTCCTATCTGCTCTCGCTCCAAATCTTCTGTAACCCCCTTGCCTTGATCGACCCTCCGTCCTTCTCTATCTCCACATCCTCTCCTTTACCACTCCTATCTGCTCTTCCTCCAACCCTTCTGTAACCCCATGCGTGATAGTGGCCACCAGCCTTGCTTGGGGTGATACGCTAAAAAAAAAAAAAATATTGAACATTTGCGAAGCTTTGAATATCTTATTCAAATTTTGATAAATAAATCTTTTATTGTTCAACATGAATTCTGTTTAATTTTGTTTGCACGTCTGTGAGAAAAGAAGCAGTAAAGTTAAAGATAAGTCTTCCCCTATAAATAAATAAGTCTTCCCCTATAAATAAATAAATACGTCTTTCCCTATACATAAAGACTTCCCCTATAAATAAATAAGTCTTCCCTATAAATAAATATATCTTCCCCTATAAATAAAGACTTCCCAATGCATAATTCTTCCCCATAAATAAATATGCCTTCCCCTATAAATAAATAAAGTCTTCCCCTACAAATAAGACATCCCCATAAATACGTCATCCCCTATAAATACTTCTTCCCTATAAATAAATACGTCTTCTCTATAAATAAATCTTCCCCTATACTTAAAGACATCCCCTATAAATACGACTTCCCCAATAAATAAAAACTTCCTCTATGAATAAATGTCTTCCCATATAAAGACTTCCCCTATGCATAAATAAGTCTTCCCCTATAAATATGTCTTCCCCAAAAATAAATAAATCTTCAGCTATAAATAAACCTTCCACTATAAATAAATACGTCTTCCCATATAAATAAATACGTCTTCCCCATAAATAAGTTTCCGCCTATAAATAATGTCTTCTCCATAAATAAATACGTCTTCGCCTATAAACAAGTCTTCCCCTATAAATAAATAAATACGACTTACCCTATAAATAAGTTTTCGCCTATAAATACGTCTTCCCCTATAAATAAATACGACTTCCCCTATGCATAAATAAGTCTTCCCTATAAATAAATACGTCTTTCCCTATAAGACTTCGCTATAAATGCGTCTTCCATTATAAATAAATATGTCTTCCCCTATAAATAAATAAGACTTCCCCTATAAATACGTCCTCCCCTACAAATAAATACGACTTCCCCTATGCATAAATAAGTCTTCCCTATAAATAAATATGTCTTCCCCTATAAATAAGACTTCGCTATAAATGCGTCTTCCATTATAAATAAATACGTCTTCCCTATAAATGCGACTCCACCTATAAATACGTCTTCCCTATAAATAAATAAGTCTTCACCTATAAATAAGTCTTCTCCATAAATAAATACGTCTTCCACTATAAATAAATAAGACTTCCCTGTAAATAAATACGTCTTCCCGTATAAATAATGGGACTCCCCCTATGAATAAATAAGTCTTCTCCAAAAATACGTCTTCTCCTATAAGACTTCCCTTATAAATACGTCTGCCCCTATAAATGAATACGTACTCACCTATAAATAAGACTTACCCTATAAGTCTTCGCCTATAAATACGTCTGCCCCTATAAATAAAACTTCCCCTGTAAATAAATACGACTTACCTATAAGTATTCCCCTATAAATAAGTATTCCCCTATAAATAAATACGACTTCCCTATAAATAAATATGACTTCCCTATAAGTATTTGCCTATAAATACGCCTCCCCCATAAATAAATCTTCCCTATAAATCCGTCTTCCCATAGAAATAAATAAGTCTTCCCCTATAAATAAATACGTCTTCCCGTATAAATAAATGGGACTTCCCCTATAAATAAAGACTTCCTCTATAACTAAATAAGTCTTCCCATATAAATAAATATGTCTACCCCTATAAATAAATAAGTCTTCTCCATAAATACTTCTTCTCCTATAAGACTTCCCTTATAAATACGTCTTCCCCTATAAATAAATACGACTTCCCTATAAATACGTCTCCCCCTATAAATAAATACGACTTCCCTATAAAAAACGTTTTCCCTTATAAATAAGACTTCCCTATAAATAAATATGTCTTCCCCTATGCACAAGTCTTCCCCTATGAATAAATATGTCTTCCCTATAAATGTCTTCGCCTATAAATACATCTTCCCCTAAAAAGAAATCTTTCCCTATAAATAAATACGTCATTCCCATGAATAAAACCGTCTTCCCCTATAAATAAATACATCTTCCCCTATAAATAAAGACTTCCCCTATGCATAAAGTCTTCCCCTATGATTAAATATGTCTTCCCCATAAATAAATGTCTTCGCCTATAAATACGTCTTCCCCTAAAAAGAAATAAATCTTTCCCTTTAAATAAATGTCTTCCCCTATGAATAGTCTTCCCCTATGAATACGTCTTCCCCATAAATAAAACCGTCTTCCCCTATAAATAAATACGTCTTCCCCATAAATAAATACGTCTTCCTCTATAAACAAATCTTCCCTATGCATAAATAAGTCTTCCCCCATAAAGAAATAAGTCTTTGCCTATAAGTAAAGTTTCCCCTATAAATACGTCTTTCCCTATAAATAAATAAGTCTTCCCCATAAATAAATCTTTCCTATAAATAAATACGTCTTCCCCATAAATACGTTGTCCCCTATAAATAAATAAGCATTCCCCTATAAGACTAAACAATTTTGAATTCTGTCAAGGTTGGCAAGTGAGGATTAAGCAGTTGTTAACCTCAGAAAGTGACAGTTGAAATCTCTAGGGCACATAATGAGGAAAGAGGGCATTTGACACTCACAGGACACATTGAAGGCTCACTTGTTTTTTTAATGGCATATGAACTCTTTATGGGTCATTTAAGGCCAAAATTTAATTTTCTTTGGAACTTTGAAATAATAAAAATATGATATATGTTATTCTAATTTCACAATTGAAATACATGGTAGATGATGCTCAGCTTGTGTAGATATAATTACTTGAGGCGGATATGTGTGTTTTATGTTGTAGTTTTGTTGAAGTTATATTTTGGAATACAATTTGATTTCTTTCAGAAATTGTCGGACATTACATGGACTAATCTCCTGAAAGAGTTCTTTCATATTGGTTGGTTGATTTTGTTTAACGGCACATCAACATCTCTATGGGTTATTTAATGCCGAAATTCAGATATTTTGAACACATTTGGATGCCTTCAACTACAGATAAAATATATTGTTGGTCATCCTATGATAATTTTTTTTTATATAAAAATGTATTGTTTGTATTTTTACTATAAAATGTATTTTAATACTTTGATAGTATTTTGTTTTGTTTGGGGGTTCACTATTTGTCCATATCTGGGACCCTAACAGGAGCTACCACCCAGGCCAGGGTGGAGCTGAGAACAACAGCAATTAAGAGGTGGTTCCATGCTCCTCAAATTTCTTGCTGCCAGATGTAGTTTATCGTCATACCCAGGACTACGCTGAAGGCAAGAAGGACAGAGAAAACCAGCACATAACACCGACTTAACTAACTTGTGTGAATGGATGGCAAAACAGAGACTAGGAGAGAGAGCGAAAAGATAAAATTTACTGAGCTAAGAAAGTTGTGGAGAGCCATGATTGCCCAGGCCCTGAAAGGACACGGCAGATAAAAGAAGAAAGAGCCCAGATATAGCAGTAATACTCCATCTTTGGCCTAATCTGAATCTTATGAAGTCAAAGCATGGCAGAAGGAGTCAGGTACTTACTGGAGTGGTACAAAGAGCCAACAACCTTTCAAGCAATGTTTGCAATCGACTGAAGAGAGGAAGTGAACTTGAGACCCAGATGACGTTCAAAGGAGGGAGACCTATTGAGAATGGAATGGTCATCATGGCTGGAAATAACTTGGGATCTGAATGGTGGTGATGAAACTATACTAGCTTGATTTTTGAGAAATTGAAAATTTGAAGCCATTTATTTTCCCCATTGAGTTGTTAGAGCAAGATCAGAGGAGAGAACAGTTACAAAGCTTTGGTTACCTTTGGTTTTGAAGCTGCTTCCAGAAACAAGGGAATTATTTCAATAGGCATTTACTTATGATCTCGAAATTTTCTTGGGCAGAACATTAATAAAAAGATCTAATAAAAAATAAAAACTAGAACGTATGCTTTTATTTATCTCTCTTTTTTAATGCTATCCACAGTTATTTTCAAAAAGCTGAAAAATTGTCTTATTTCCCAATATTAACAATATAAAGAAAAAAAGTTTAAATTCCTGGATTCAAATGAAAATCTAATCATATGTTCTATTGACCACCACTTCCAAACTGAAAACTTTTGGAGATATTTAATCAGTTAATACAAATAACATTTGATTTGTTTAACAGCATATCAACTCCTTACCATAAATAAGACAAACCCGGGTAAAGCTAAGAAGGTTGGTTCAAGGTGTCGTGCTAGACAATTTTTCTTGCCAGAATTGATCTTGCATATCTGTCTATATCTCTGAGATGAGGTATTATGATTACTTGCCTTATTTACATTATTCAGACTGTCATCCTCATCTTCATTGCCATATTCACGTTTCGGCCTCTATATCTCTGAGATGAGGTATTATGATTACTTGCATTATTTACATTATTTGGACTGTTATTCACATCTTCATTGCCATATTCACAACATTTTTTCCGCTGTACACTGACCGTCTTCAGGTGATTGGAATTTCAAACCAAACCCTTTATTTCGTCCACCGGGGTAGATTGTTCTAGTTCCATGTGCCATGCTTCTTCTGGATGTCTCAGTTATTTCCATTTAACTCAACTCTCCAAGTTTTGGTTCACCATTGTTGTGGCCTGGTATTGAACTAACAACTCTTTGGGCCTAGTCACTGGAGCTAACCAACATCTCTATCCACTGGGCCATGTGTCCTTGATCTTGCATATATATATATATAAGTCTACCATTCATCCTTGCTTTAAATATTGCTGACACATCTAATCTGGTGCTCCTGCTATATAATTAGAGATTCTTGATAAAATCCAAAGAAGAATTTGCAATGTTATTGGTCCTGACCTGGCATCTCTATCTCAGTCACTTTCCCACCACTGTAACATAGCTCTCTTGTGCCTTTTCTATAGATACTTTCATGATAATTGTTTTGATGAAGTTTTCTTTATGACACCTACACTTTATAAATTTAAATGCTGTACTAGATTGGCAGGAAATTCTCATCCTTTTATAGTTGAAATGGCTACAAGTAACCAGGAGTTCTATACTATTCTTTAATACTCAGTAATCATCCCTTGTGTCTTAGTGGCTTTATTGCCTTGCTTGGGCTGAAAAAAATAAAATAAAATAACCATAGCATTCATTGCCAGAGGTAATAAGGGAAGTAACTCCGTTTTACTACAATGGCTGACTATAACAGACGTGAAACGGGCTGAATGAAGTAAAAAAAGATTACCTTAATGTTTTTTATAACAAAATTAAAATTATCACTTCTGGTTGTGATCATTTCCAAAGCAAGAGCATTGTCATTCTGAAAAAAAAAAAAAAAAAAATTGCATTTTCACTTATTTCAATTATTGCCACAGAAAAAAAAGTTTTAAAATATTTTTTTTAATAGAAAATAATTTGCAGAAAGAGTTGTTTACAATTTATAATAATAATGAACTTAAAAATCTCAAAATGTATTTTAAAATCAGTGATTTTTTTTTTTTGGTTTCGTTTATATCCACACATTATAAAAGTCATATTGAGCTAGGTATGATAATATTTTACCACTTGGTTAGCATTTAGCACTCTGCATCTATTATAATAAATATTACTTCCCCTTTTTGCTGTATATGGAATCGCTTCAAAATATAGTGTTTTATATATTCTATATATTAGAAATTGCAGTAGCCTGGCTCTCAATTTCAGTCAAGATTGTTTTAGGTGTTGCCAGAGAAGGATATGATTACATAACCAAGAAATACAAATTCAACTTGCATTGGCAGGACTAACATTTTGCTTAATGAAAATGGTCACCTATAGAGTGCTAAAGGTTTTTAACTGGCCAATTTAAAGAAACCCAATATACATTACCTGATTTAATGCAAGCATTGCACCAAAGATAATTCCTCTGTTGGAAATATTGACGTTGGTTTTATTACAAGCAATCATTAATTCTTTACATTGTTGTAAAGCTTCTGGTGTGTTCTGATGAAAAAAAATATAAAAATAACAGAATATATATATTGTTATTTGTCAACATTCAGTTCAATAAACATGTGGGAGAGAGTTTTCATTAATTCACCAAATCAAGGAATACAAAATGTGTGCTGCTACACAAAGTACACTTAAAAAGTAAAATAAAGAAAGATAGAAGCCCCCCAATGATTAAGTTAGCAGTATTAAAATGATACCTAAACATCCATCCTACAATGATTTCAGTATATATATATAAAAATAATAAATATACATATTATACCTGACTAGTAGAACAACTCAGAGTTTCATGCATAACACAATCTTGAGGTGCTGGGTGGATATATATTTCTGGAATTCCTGTCCACCTTCACAATACAGGAAAATAATTGTTGACACCACCAATATACTATACCATGAAAATAACACAAACTCCAAATTCTTGAGGCCCTCTATATCAAAATCAACTTACCAACACTCAACAAAATTTATTACAAGTGTAGCAACAACATATTAAAATGCATATAACATTTATATACTAATTTTTACATTTTACATATTCTCCCTTATATTGAAATGCTTGCTTTGAAAATAATTCCATAACTACAATGGATAAATTTTAAAATTCTAAAATAATTCTATTTGAGCCCATTAGCGAATTTTTTAAAATCACTATTGCAGCGGAATGCAGATTTTATCACAGTTACAATAAGTTTGTCTTTGTAATTTATCCCTGAAGATGATATTAGAAAAGATCAAAGGCACTTGGATTAAAAAGACAAAAACTATGGCACCTTCCTTGATGAATTTCATCTTAGCATCAAGAAACTGATTAGACAACTGGAAAGGGTCAGTATGTCAGTATAAAAATAAGTAGACTCAATATGTCTATATTATTCAATGAAATATGTTTGTATGAAGATATGCTGACTATATATATATATATATATATATATATATATATATGGCCTGACAATTGCATCTAGCATGAAACAGACTGTCGCCTCTAAGTGTTGACTTCTATGTTCACACATATATATATATATATATTTATACACACACACACACACACAAAATGTTTTTGTGTGATGTGTTTTGTCCTTTAAGACTTCATCAGACTAAGTTTATGTTTACATTGATGCTGCTACACATGAACATAAACAAGACAATGGGAATTTTAAATCTAAAAATAATTTTTTTTTTACTGTGTGTTTTGGATATATCCTAGCTGATTTCATTTAGATTCTTTTTATTTTTTTAAGAAACCCTATAAGACAGACAAATGCACACAATTACAAATACACATTGTCACTTGTTATCCACTTAAACATACAAGAATCTTTACAAACTTATATAGGCTGGCATCCCGTTCCAACCCCTTCACCGTTGAAACTGTTAGATGTAGACGTCTCTTCTACTCCAATAGCTTCATGTCTCGCACATCTCACCTGTGGAACTCCCTTCCCTATTACTGTTTCCCTGTCAAATACAATCTCCAACGGTTTAAGTGTAGCATCAATCGACATCTCCAGTTGCCTTGATCTATCCACTTCCCTTCTCCACATCCTTTCACCTTTCATTCCTATCTGCTCTCGCTCCAAATCTTCTGTAACCCCCTTGCCTTGATCGACCCTCCGTCTTTCTCTTTCTCCACATCCTCTCCTTTACCACTCCTATCTGCTCTTCCTCCAACCCTTCTATAACCCCTTGCGTTATAGTGGCCTCCAGCCTTGCTTGGGGTGATACGCTTAAAAAAAAAAAAAAATTATCCAGTCTTAGTACACGCGACACGTCTAACCAATGACAACTGACCCAAACATAATACCAGTCGTTCCTGCCTTTTTGTCCGTTTTCTCTCAATCTCTGATGAAGCTTTAATAAAAATGAAACATATCAGATTGATTTAACGTTTCTATTTGTTCTTTTATTTTATCATCTCTCTTTATCAAGTGCAATTCAAATAGGAACCGCCTCGACTCTAATGAGGTGGCCTGTTAGCATTGATTTCATTTGTTGTACTAAAAGCATTCATTAATACTTACCATTGCAAAGAAAGAAGCCATCGCAATAGTTGTACAATCTCCAGGATAGATGTAACCATTTAATTTTCTTTCGTTAATTTCTTTGTATATATTGATAACATCTTCATATCTCTTTGATTCATACAGCAAATCCAAAAGGATTGTACAACTTGCCATTTGGTTAAAGATTCTTTTGGTAGACTGAAATCCCAAAAAACAGTTCATTTAGATATCAATTAAGTAATAGTGAAAACTAATTTACAGAGAAACTTACTTAGGTAATTACAATGCAGTAAAGGTCAAAATAAGCTAGGGGTCATGTCAAGAAATCCACTGGTGACCCATTTGTATTTTTTTTTAAGAAATCATGCAACAAATGTTTTAGGCAATTTTTACAATTTAATTCATTTTTGAGGATTTTCCAGGCATTTCGGGGTTGAACAAGAATTGTATACAATTTACTTGAAAATGCAATAGTTTATGGTGAAAGGACTTTGGTTAGTACATTTGCATACACACTCAGTCAGTTATGTGCCATGTATGATACATGCTTAGGTGATCATGTATTTCTCGATACATGACTGATGAGGCATATTTTTTCTTGCAGTGGGTTGCCATTTCTTTCAGTGATAGACCAGTTGCTATTCAAGGCTATAGAACCTGCTCTATCCTATTTACCCATAGCTGGGGGGGAGAAGAAGAGGATTCATACCTTTCCCAAGGATATTAGCATGTAAGCTCTCCAATTCCTCAATCTGAAATGCTATCTATTACTCCACCGTACATACACTAAATGTACCAACTATTATGGGACAGATACAATAAACAATGTTACATTTGTCCCATAATAGTTGGTACACCTGCATACACACATTGCTCTAATGCTACAGGGTAACCAAAAAAGTTCTGTCCGTTTTTAAAGGGAAAAAAAGAAAACGCTTCACAGTATGTGTAACTTATATTTAGTCTTCGAAGTAATCGCCATCGGCATCCAACACCTTCTGTTTCCAGTTGTTCAATGCCCTTGCAGTAGAACTCGGGGGGGGGGAGGATTTTCCCACGAAGAGGATTGGAGTGGAAGAGGTGGTAATCGGATGGCGCAAGGTCAGGTGAATAAAGTGGATGGCACAGAGCCTCCCACCCAAGTTGCTGTATGGTATCCCTGACCACTCACGCGACATGCTACCTAGCGTTGTCATGGAGGAAAAGCACACCTTTGCAATTCACCAATGCTGGCTCCTTCTGGCGCAATACCTGTTGCACACGTTTCAATTGCTGTGAGTATAGGTCTCCAGTGACCGTTTGGCTCGTTGGTAGCAGTTCATAATGAACCACTTGACGACCTGTCCACCAGACACAAAGCATAATCTTGCGTGGGTGCATAGGCAGTTTTGCGGTGTGAGGGACAGCATCCTGAGGAGACAACCAATGTCTGGAACGCTTGGGAGTTTCATACAGAACCCACTTTTCAGCACAGGTAAGATTGAATAAGGATGCGGTACGGTGGCGAGAAAGCAGCGATACGCAGGCTGCCACTCGTTGTCCCTTGTGGACCTCCAACAGTGTTTGTGGAACCCACTTGCTCAGTTTGTACGTCTTACCTAGGCAGTGCAGGTGAAGTCTAACTCTTTCATCGGAAACGTTGAACTGTCTTGCAAGTTCACCACACGTTAGACTACTGTCCTCTTCAATGGCTGCCTTCAGGACTCCGTCATTCAAGACCTGTGGTCGTCCACTGCGAGGCTCATCATGGAGAGACAAATCTCCCGACTTGAATTTTCGAAACCAACGCCTTGCAGTACATTCATCCACAGCACTATCCCCAAACGCTTGACATATGCGGCGACTTGATGCAGCTGCTGATAAGCCCACTTTGAAGTTGTAAATCAAACAGCCCGAACGAGATCTCTAGACACTTCCATCCTTCTCACAGCTGTCCGGCTTATCACTGATGGCAGGGCACGGTGCATGTGTTTTTTATAACATCTGATGTTCCTACTTCAGGCTGTCCGAATTTGAAAACAATTACTACACGCATTTCGTATATATTTCAACTTCATTCAATGACTAATCAAAAAACGGACAGAACTTTTTTGGTTACCTTGTATTAGGAAAACCAAGAATCTGTCTCTTCACCAAACTATGGGCTGAATACAGTGGTGGCATCCTGAATTTCCAGGAACCAGTTTTATAAAGGGAGGTAATCTTTAGGGACTTATTCTGCTTATTTTCATTTCAAACTGACAATGGCAACAAATCCCTTTATAGTATTAAAGAGAATTAAACCATTTTGATAATAAATAAATGTCTTTTATTAAATTAAGATATTTCCAGATTGAAATTCTGTTCTCATCATATTTCTGTTCAGAAGTACGATGCTTTTTGACTCGTGTCATCAGCTGTGTGATGGTTTCTTAGCCACATTCGAACTGAATCACTGCAGTCCCAAAGAGCCAATGAAAGACCTATCAAATTTATGACTAGAAGATTTGCTACATCTTTAACTTCAAGGTGATTTCCTTTGTCAGAATAAATTGTGTTCATCACAGAAAACACTCTTTCTGCCGCCACAGAACTTACAGCAATGGTATTAATTATATTTTTAGCAATTACATATTGGCTATTAATATATAAGATTATTTTCGGATACTCCAACAACTGGTTCATTAATCTTTTATCATTTTAAGAATCCATTTGTGCAAACCAGTAGAATGTTACCACTGGTTTTAACCATAATGCTAAGAATGATCTTCTGAAGGTATGTCATCCTTCATTAACTCAATGGATATCTATTCATACAGCTTGCTTTTCTTTATGATGTTTTATGATGGTGACTGATGTATGTTCATTGTTTTTATTGATGTTATTATACAAAGTGTGGCAGAAATACCTCCCACATAATGGTAAGACATTGCCACTAATAACTTACCATTATGTGGGAGGTATTTCTGCTGCACACTGTACAAAGAAAATATATATAGAATATTTTAGTTGGTGTAATTGATGATGGCCATTTTGTTGGGATGTATCTCAAATTTCTTTTTAAGGGACTTCTTAATTTTCTCTCTCAGTATTACTTTATTAGCCATGTTCAATATATGAATAAAATCTGATCAAATTATGACTAATTACAATGAGTTTTGTTATGACTAATGTTCTGGTTAGTATGATCTTTTCAACAATCTTTAAAAAAAGAAAAAAAAATTCTCCATGATCATTTTTGGACAAATATTTTTTCATTGAAAAGAGATTTTTGTGTGGGTTAAACTGTTTTTGAGCTGAACTACATTACAATACCTTTTTTTATGTCGAGTAATATTTTACACCTTTTTTTATGTCGAGTAATATTTTACACCTTTTTTTATGTCGAGTAATATTTTACACCTTTTTTTATGGTGAGTAATATTTTACACAGAGCCATATTAACAATCATGACAGCAGTGATATAATAACTGGAAAAAGCAATTTTCTTTAAAACTGACCCTTTCTTGACGTAATCAGATTTTCACCCAGCAGATCCTCAAAAATGCATAAATTAAGAAAAAAAATGCCTGAAAACATATTCAAGGTATTAAAATCTTTCAAAAATATCACTATATTCAGAAAATGGATTCCAAATCTTGTTTATACCTCCAACCTCTAAATAAAATAGAAATACTATCTTTGTTAGAATCAAGATATATCAGTTTTAAAAATAGATATTTAAAAATCAATTGTAAAATACATTTCATTTAATTTGACTGAACATTGCATTGCAAAATGTGCTTAGTCTATTGATCTGCTTGTTGCTACCAGAATGTTTCGGTAGATTCATTTTACAGCCTTCTTGAAAAGTCAAGAAAAAGAATGAATCCAACATTTTGAACAAATCCTGGAATGATCAGGATTTATGTCAAAATTAGAGAAGGCAACAAATACTGAAAGCAAATATGTCTCAATTCTGTACTAGTTACTTATTGATGAGCTACAGGCATGTTCTTTAGAATTACTTTCTATAATTAAAGAAGGAGAAAAGAACAAAAACATTATAAATAGTAGAAAACACAATTTCTACAATTACCTCATGTAGAAAAAGCTCCAGTGCTAAATCAGTTTTCTTCAGAGTGTAAAGCAGTCTCAAAATAACCGGGCCAAAAACATATTGATTAAATTGTTGGCTCGAAGAATCTTTGCAATATCTGGAGAGAAATTAGAATAAAATCATTGAAAAACATTTGTCAGTTTTTAAGGTGAATAAAGTTTTTTTTTTTCCAGTGATGAGAAGGAGAAAAAAATACAAACCAATAAGAAATCAAATAAAAAGTGACATTTCATTACAAGTATAATGTCAACAGCAAAGTTTTTTCTTTTTCCACTCAAATCTTGTTTTTCACCTGTTTGCTTGAAGGTAAAAAAAGGTGACAACTTGGTGCAAAGAATGCACAACTATTGTGCATGGATTGCGTCAAAGAGTCTCATTCTGCTAAAAAATATTAAATTTAGGAATTTTAAGGTTTGTTTTATTTTCCATTTTTTCCATATTTTTATAAATTTAAAAGGAGTAAAATATCATTTTTATAGTTTTTATTAATGTGAAAATAAGCATAAAAACTCTTTACAAAAATGAATTTTCTTCTATTTGTTTTTTTTAACCAATTCAGCATGCACATACAGGAAATCTTCATTGCTTAACCCTTTAGCCCTCACCCCAGACAAACCCACCCCATAAATATTGGCTATCACTGTTCAACCCACCCCATGTATACTCAGTTGTAATATATAATGACATCATAGCAAACAATGCAGGAAGTCATGCAAACAGTGAAACTTTCAAAGATGAGATTTACGGGAGGGTTTGGGCAGAATATAGGGTTAAGGGTTTTACGGAGATTTTATTCCAGCCATTTTTTTTTCTCACATAATTTCAGCAATTATAAAATGAACTTTGACATGGATAAAGTATTGAGAATAAATATTTAAAAATAAGAACATATTAAATTCATTGTAGCATAGATTTCAAGGGTTCAAATGCTACACCCAATTGAAATTTTTCAGTAAAATGATTATTAGGTATATCAGTTTCTATGGTTAATTCACCAAATTATTAGGTCATCCCATAAGTTCTGTCCAAATTTTAATTTTTGTTAAAATGAACGAAATTTAAAGAGTATTTTATAATGTCTAATGGAGCTGAACATTATTTTTATGTTTAAATGCATTTAAACTGATCAAATTTTATTTCAGAGAACAATAAAATTAAATTTTGTTTGATTAAAACCCTGCTAACATGGAAGTACCCAAGAATCATTTGAGGCACTTAATGCTTTATAAGTTCAAGAAAGGAAAACTCAGCAGCCAAAGCGGCTAGAAACATTCACTCAGTTTATGGAGAGGAATGTGTGAATGAAAGAACTTGCAGAAGATGGTTTGCAAAATTCAGAGGTGGAGATTTCACCCTTGAAGATGAAGATCGAACCGGATGTCCAGTTGAGTTTGATGAAAAGCTTCTTGAAGCAGCCCTTGAAGAAAATCCTGCTTTATCAGTTGAGGAATTGGCAGTGGTTCTCAGTTCAAACCATACAACTGTTCGTCATCTTCAACAACTTGGAAAAGTTCCTAAACTTGGAAAATGGGTGCCTCATGAATTGTCTGAAAACAACCTCAAATCCCGAGTTGACATCTGCTCTTCTCTCCATTCTCGCCAACTTGTTTCACCTTTTTTGGATAGACTTGTGACTGGCAACGAAAAATGGATCTTTTATCGAAATGTTAAGCGTCGTAGACAGTGACTTGGTAAAGGGGAAGGACCCCAGCCGCAGCCGAGAAGGGAACTTCATGGGCAAAAGGTTCTTCTTTCAATCTGGTGAGATTGCCAAGGAATAATCCACTTTGAATTCTTAGCACCTAATGCAACAATTAATGCTCAAATATACTGTCAGCAATTAGAGCGTTTGAACCAAGCTTTGAGGAAAAAAAGACCTGCTCTAGTGAATCGAAAACGGATGATGTTTCATCAGGACAATGCGCGACCACACACAGCAAGAATCACGTCACAAAAGATCGAAGAACTTGGTTGGGAGAAAATTCCTCATCCATCTTATTCTCCCGACCTTGCTCCTTCAGACTACCATTTGTTTCGTAGCTTACAGAATCATTTGGAAGAAACAGCTTTTGTAACAAAGGAAGAGGTTAAAACTGACATTTGTGAGTTCTTCGAATCAAAGCCAAAAGAATTTTACAGTAATGGAATTAGTAAGCTTGTTAATAGATGGAAGGAAGTCATAGATAATCAGGGAAAGTACATTGTTGATTGAATCTGTAATTAAATGTAACATTTGGTCACTTGTTTCAAAATTCAAAATTTGGACAACTTATGGGGACCTGATAGATATGAATAAAACTTTTTTTTTGTTTATTTTGATGAATGAAATATAAAAGGAGGAACTGTAATTCAGCAAAATCTGAATCACAAATTCAACAGTCTACCATATTCTTCACACTTTTAAATAACAAAAAAAAACAAAAAAAAAAATGAAAAAAGTTTTTTAATTGAGTATTTGCAGATTTTGTCCAACAAAAAATTATTTCATTCCTTTGAAAATCAATGCTTCACACAAGGCAATCAATCAAATGACTATAATCAAGTAGATTTTTTATTTGATTTAATTTCTAGTGGTAGCAGTGTACCCCTGCCTCTTTCAAAAGCTAAACAAATGTCTTTTTATATTTTGAAGGACCGATATTCATTATATAGAATAGAGTTAAAATGGAACTAGAAAATGGCTTCTTTATGTATCAGACTAAACGGTAACCAGATTTCAGCTCGATATCTTCTCAAAATGAAACAGCAAATTTGGCAACTCATTCTGCTGATTTGAGATAAGGAAATCCAAGCAAATTTAAAGAGGCCGTAATTTCTGAACTATGACTTGAATGAAAATGAAACTTTCAAGTCTGGTTCTCTAGTGGGGAAGCGGGAGTCAACACTTAATGAAATTTCATCAAAATCTGAGATGGTGACCATGGGATCATTGGTCGAGTTGGTGTGAAATGGCGATTTCCTAAGCATAGCTTAGATGTGGCACAAGGCCGAAAGTATGGAGCACCCAGTGAGAATCAAGCTCACTAATTAGTTGTAATTGATCTAGTGAGACAAGCTTGCTAACCATTAAACTGTGTCAAAGTTGTCATGGAATGACCCACTAGGATTTTAAGACAGGACATGAAACACACTCAGTCTCTAATTTGATTTTTATTACATGTTCTACACTGACATTCTCACATGTTATAAAATGCCTATCTTATTTTTTTTATGTTTAATTCCTCAAAAGCATATTAAATAAAAGATCACATCAAAGTCTTTCTGGCTCATCATGTTTTTCAATGAGAACCTAAATAAACTTATATACTTTACTTTTGAGGCCAGCATGCTCACCTGATTTGTTATACACAAAATAAAAAAAATAAAAAAGGGATAAATTGAACTCAAGAATGGCTGCTCATATAAAGATGGAAAAGATTGGAATGCAATCAAGATAATAACCAGAACAACACTAGATGATAAAATGACAAAGAATCAGTGCATATGTTAGGAATTGACAACCTCCTCAGTAGACCTAGTGTAGAGATGAACACCCTCTGAGAGTCTGTGATTAAGAAAGAACAGTCAAAAGAATTCTACCACCTGAGTACAGACATTAGGTTTAAGGCTCCAAAGTTACACCACTAGATTGTCTTGGAGATAAAACAGATCTGGTTCCTTGGCAACTGTAAGTCACATACTCTGGGGTTCAGTGGAAGAAATGGACATGTGACACAAAGGTGAATAATTTTGGTGAGTAGTCACTTGTAAACATACAATTGGAGCCCTGCCCAAGCCTTCCACTGACTGACCCACAATGAATCTCAGTTCTTGTTGATGTGTACCAAAAGCTGGGAAAGGGCCTGCTGCACGCTCACAAGGCAACAAGATGAAAGACAAATGTCATGTTGGGAAATAATAACGTGAACCCCGTTTCACATACTATACTGCTCGTCTGGGTAGGTAAGTGATAATTGGGACAACTTTTGCTATGTTGATCTAACAGCTCAGCTGTTCTTCCCACCAACTAATCACCTATCTACTCATCCTGATGTTGTGACTGGTAATGTGAATGTACGGCACAAGAATCATGTAACAGTCAAGTACATCTGCCATCAAGTATAGACCAGAACTCTTCCCCAGCCCCAAGCATGACTGTTAATATAGACCAGCACCCAGATATACTCTATTTCCGGTTTTGTAGCCACTTGATATTCAAGAACCCCTCATCCACTCCTTCACTTCTATGTTACCATTCGGTCAAAGTTGATGGTGCTTAGAAGACCGAATTTCAAGAAGAACCATTTGCTGGATATCAAGCTGAAAAACTTGACATTGAAATAAAATTTCCTCTTCCTTTTCTAAGTTCAAAATTTTGAGAAATTTATTGACTATGACACACCTGAAGAAGGCCAGAGGGTATCATGACTGAAATGTTGAGAGTCTAAAAACCAATATGTGCATGCTGGTCTAAATAGCAAAGCATATAATAACGAGAATTGTTCATCTCAAAAATTCTGACATAAATTATAAATAAAATTTTTGGTCTAAGCTGATGTGGTGACAGACTTATAAACATCTCAAAATCAATATTTAAGGCATTTCATGAAAATACCAAAATTGTGTGAAACTATATATATATGTGTATACTTACCTTAAAAGCATAACTTTCATTAAATTAACTTCCTCATCATTTTGTGCTACATGTATAATTGTCTTCAAGTCATCTGTGAAAATGGTTTGTTGTTTTTCCTCATCAACAACTTCATTCATTCGGTCAATAAATTTTTCTGAATAAATATAATTCAAAAGTAAGTCAACCTTGAAGAAAAATAATCTACATTTTAAAACACTAAGAGAATGCTTCACTATTAATGTCATTGGTACTAAAAACCCAATATGATGCAATAATTATTTTGGAATGTTTTGTCAACAGATAAAATCTCTCTTTAAAAAGAAAAGGGACAGAGATAAATTGTTGATTCACCTAATCCTGGCTAATTGTTCACCAAATACCATTTTAAATCACCAAGACTTTTTGGAGATATAGAAGGATGAAAATCCAAGATGCAATGAGGCCTAGTAAAATGGCAGTACCAATAAAAGATTTTGATACATGTAGACTAAAATATAAGAATTTTCCAGGTTTTAATTTTTGTTGTTTGTCAATCAAAATAAATGAAATAAATTCATCATAAACAATTAAATAAAAAAGGCAAAAGGTTTTTTTCGTTGAAGAATGGTAGCAAAACTGGGTAAATAGAAAGGTGGCACAATTGTATATTTTAACCTTTTATCACTCTGCATGTGGCTTCACTTGTTGTACAAAAAGTTTATCCTGCCACTGAAGGTGACTCTGATCCCTGAACAGTAGTATGTTTTAATTTCATACTTGTGTTGTCATGTCCTGCTAGGGCAACAGAAAACAACTTTGAGTGAAATTAGCAAAAAGGATACTGCAATTGAGAGACCTTGAAAAAGAGTGCAGTAGAAAGAAAAGTAATATTAATAATGCAGATTTCTTTAAGCTGTTTCAAGAACAGTTCTGATCACATT
The DNA here is from genome assembly GCA_964036315.1 of Acanthosepion esculentum. Classification (NCBI taxonomy): domain Eukaryota; kingdom Metazoa; phylum Mollusca; class Cephalopoda; order Sepiida; family Sepiidae; genus Acanthosepion; species Acanthosepion esculentum. Next base: position 8,833,196 of record OZ038500.1, on the reverse strand, counting down.
ATTACAAACAGAAAACCGCAACATTTTACTCACTGTAACAATGAGATACAACCTGGGTTGTCATTTTCATTTTTAATTTCTGCTAAGATTTGATACCACTAAAGTAGTATCCAGGTAGTTGATAAGATTTCAGAACCAAACTGACACCATCCACAGGTCTGGTATGAGTTCATTTGCTTAAAGAATTGTTGCAAATACACTAGTTGCAGGATCCATCTCCTATAACACAGGTAGATTGGACAAGAGAATACATTCAAGTAAAAATATAGGTGGCATTTCACTAAAGAATCCCTCAAAGTATTTTAGCACCAGTGTACAGTTTAATGGAGACTGATGAGTAATGGAGGGCTGAGTTTGAATTCCAGTTGAGTTTATTGGATTCACTTACAAGCTAATACCCATTGGGAAAGATATGAAGCCATTTCTTCCTCATCAGCTATCGACAGGACAGACTGGGCCCTATAGCCTTGGTTGGCAACTAGTCTAGGAGGAAAACTCTGAATTCAAAACACTGAGTGTGAGAGAATAGGAGAAAAAAAATGAAGGACAGAGAATAATAAAAGAATAGGAAGTAAGAAGAGAGAAGCTAACAAGAATTGTGAAACTGTTAGCATAGAACTTACGGTTACATCTAGTCAATTCAATTGTAAAATGATGAGACCTTGCTGCCAATCTAGTACTGTGCATAAATTCATAACGTCTAAGTATCATAGAAAAAAGCTCATGAGAACAATTACCATGAAAATATTTATAGAAAAGGCATAGGGAAGCTATGTTATGGCCGTGGGAAAGTGACTGAAGCTGAGATGCCAGGTCTGTACCAATACCATTGCAGATTTAGAAATTCAGACAGAAAAAAAAAATCATGCTCTTAAATGTATTTTTTCCAATTAATATGCAGTAATTCTTGTAGAGCTTTTGAAGGGGTCAGCTGAAAATGTCACAGCCAGAAACCAAAGTTATAATCACATTATTATAGCTTTCTTCTCAAATTGCTGGGGAATAAATTTTTAATTTGTCTTGTAATGCAAACTTTAAAGCACATTTTACATTAACAATTCAGAAAAAGAGAAAGGAAAAAAAAAGAGAAAGGAAAAAAAAAGAGAAAGGAAAAAAAAAGAGAAAGGAAAAAAAAAGAGAAAGGAAAAAAAAAGAGAAAGGAAAAAAAAAGAGAAAGGAAAAAAAAAGAGAAAGGAAAAAAAAAGAGAAAGGAAAAAAAAAGAGAAAGGAAAAAAAAAGAGAAAGGAAAAAAAAAGAGAAAGGAAAAAAAAAGAGAAAGGAAAAAAAAAGAGAAAGGAAAAAAAAAGAGAAAGGAAAAAAAAAGAGAAAGGAAAAAAAAAGAGAAAGGAAAAAAAAAGAGAAAGGAAAAAAAAAGAGAAAGGAAAAAAAAAGAGAAAGGAAAAAAAAAGAGAAAGGAAAAAAAAAGAGAAAGGAAAAAAAAGAGAAAGGAAAAAAAAGAGAAAGGAAAAAAAAAGAGAAAGGAAAAAAAAAGAGAAAGGAAAAAAAAAGAGAAAGGAAAAAAAAAGAGAAAGGAAAAAAAAAGAGAAAGGAAAAAAAAAGAGAAAGGAAAAAAAAAGAGAAAGGAAAAAAAAAGAGAAAGGAAAAAAAAAGAGAAAGGAAAAAAAAAGAGAAAGGAAAAAAAAAGAGAAAGGAAAAAAAAAGAGAAAGGAAAAAAAAAGAGAAAGGAAAAAAAAAGAGAAAGGAAAAAAAAAGAGAAAGGAAAAAAAAAGAGAAAGGAAAAAAAAAGAGAAAGGAAAAAAAAAGAGAAAGGAAAAAAAAAGAGAAAGGAAAAAAAAAGAGAAAGGAAAAAAAAAGAGAAAGGAAAAAAAAAGAGAAAGGAAAAAAAAAGAGAAAGGAAAAAAAAAGAGAAAGGAAAAAAAAAGAGAAAGGAAAAAAAAAGAGAAAGGAAAAAAAAAGAGAAAGGAAAAAAAAAGAGAAAGGAAAAAAAAAGAGAAAGGAAAAAAAAAGAGAAAGGAAAAAAAAAGAGAAAGGAAAAAAAAAGAGAAAGGAAAAAAAAAGAGAAAGGAAAAAAAAAGAGAAAGGAAAAAAAAAGAGAAAGGAAAAAAAAAGAGAAAGGAAAAAAAAAGAGAAAGGAAAAAAAAAGAGAAAGGAAAAAAAAAGAGAAAGGAAAAAAAAAGAGAAAGGAAAAAAAAAGAGAAAGGAAAAAAAAAGAGAAAGGAAAAAAAAAGAGAAAGGAAAAAAAAAGAGAAAGGAAAAAAAAAGAGAAAGGAAAAAAAAAGAGAAAGGAAAAAAAAAGAGAAAGGAAAAAAAAAGAGAAAGGAAAAAAAAAGAGAAAGGAAAAAAAAAGAGAAAGGAAAAAAAAAGAGAAAGGAAAAAAAAAGAGAAAGGAAAAAAAAAGAGAAAGGAAAAAAAAAGAGAAAGGAAAAAAAAAGAGAAAGGAAAAAAAAAGAGAAAGGAAAAAAAAAGAGAAAGGAAAAAAAAAGAGAAAGGAAAAAAAAAGAGAAAGGAAAAAAAAAGAGAAAGGAAAAAAAAAGAGAAAGGAAAAAAAAAGAGAAAGGAAAAAAAAAGAGAAAGGAAAAAAAAAGAGAAAGGAAAAAAAAAGAGAAAGGAAAAAAAAAGAGAAAGGAAAAAAAAAGAGAAAGGAAAAAAAAAGAGAAAGGAAAAAAAAAGAGAAAGGAAAAAAAAAGAGAAAGGAAAAAAAAAGAGAAAGGAAAAAAAAAGAGAAAGGAAAAAAAAAGAGAAAGGAAAAAAAAAGAGAAAGGAAAAAAAAAGAGAAAGGAAAAAAAAAGAGAAAGGAAAAAAAAAGAGAAAGGAAAAAAAAAGAGAAAGGAAAAAAAAAGAGAAAGGAAAAAAAAAGAGAAAGGAAAAAAAAAGAGAAAGGAAAAAAAAAGAGAAAGGAAAAAAAAAGAGAAAGGAAAAAAAAAGAGAAAGGAAAAAAAAAGAGAAAGGAAAAAAAAAGAGAAAGGAAAAAAAAAGAGAAAGGAAAAAAAAAGAGAAAGGAAAAAAAAAGAGAAAGGAAAAAAAAAGAGAAAGGAAAAAAAAAGAGAAAGGAAAAAAAAAGAGAAAGGAAAAAAAAAGAGAAAGGAAAAAAAAAGAGAAAGGAAAAAAAAAGAGAAAGGAAAAAAAAAGAGAAAGGAAAAAAAAAGAGAAAGGAAAAAAAAAGAGAAAGGAAAAAAAAAGAGAAAGGAAAAAAAAAGAGAAAGGAAAAAAAAAGAGAAAGGAAAAAAAAAGAGAAAGGAAAAAAAAAGAGAAAGGAAAAAAAAAGAGAAAGGAAAAAAAAAGAGAAAGGAAAAAAAAAGAGAAAGGAAAAAAAAAGAGAAAGGAAAAAAAAAGAGAAAGGAAAAAAAAGAGAAAGGAAAAAAAGAGAAAGGAAAAAAAGAGAAAGGAAAAAAAAGAGAAAGGAAAAAAAGAGAAAGGAAAAAAAGAGAAAGGAAAAAAAGAAAAGAGAAAGGAAAAAAGAAAAGAGAAAGGAAAAAAGAAAAGAGAAAGGAAAAAAGAAAAGAGAAAGGAAAAAAAGAAAAGAGAAAGGAAAAAAGAAAAGAGAAAGGAAAAAAAGAAAAGGAAATAAAAAAATGTAAAAAAAAAAAATGCCAAAGACAACACTAACAAAGGAAAAACAATAAGAATGAAATAATTTCAAACGATTTCTTTGTCAACAAGCAATGAGACTATTTGTGATATTTAATTTAGATGCATGTAATAATTTTCTTGTCAGAATTTATTTTGCACATTTATAAATTTACCATTCATCCATGCATAGATATCTGAGAACACGTGTGATTAACACATGCTGTTGCATGTGATTTACTTCCAATTTAATCATTTGACTATCCAAAAACATATAATAATTTGGGGACGGAAGAAAAGAAACTGACTGCTATATTTACACACTGGAATTTTATTAGTACCTTCAAATACTGTATATATATTTGTGTATAAGCTTACTTCATGTATAGTGAAAAACCAGATTTTTTAATATACCTTGTGTATAATGCAACCCAAACTTACCGTAGGTTTACTGTAGTCAAATATTGCAATACTGGGCATCATTCTGGACATATTTTATAGCAAATAAATAGTCTTCATTCCATTTTGTACAAACCGACCCCAAAATGGTGAGAAAAGCCTCTTATCATAAAATCATACTTTGGTTCATGCCTGACTACAGAAAACTACTTTACCCTCAGCCAAGTTTATTCCATTTTGTTGCTACATGAAGTACAAAACTTTATATACGATATATGCCACTTAAAAGCAACAAATATCTTATGTAAATGACGAATTAAGAGATTTTTTTTCCTATCTTAAATTTGCATTCACCTTTGCAGGTGTTTACATTGTATAGATTATTGCCTTTCCAATAACAACCTTTTTGTTAGGATTACCGGTACTGGGAGATTGTAGGCCTACCAGGTAGCTTTTAGTCACTGAAAATGCATGAATTTTAACTCCTCCAGAAAAAAATTACCCGAGTATAGTGCAACCGGTCACTATACTAATGGATATATAGTACCCTTTGACATTCCCATCTTTTCTTTATAAACAATTGGGGGAGGGGGGCTTTTTACATAATTTTAACATTTTCTGGGGTTTTTTTGTTTTTTTTTTTTACTCGATGTTCGCTTTTGCAAAACCAAGTATAAAAAAAAACTAAAAAAAAAAAAACATTATCACCTCTCAAGTTTCCCAGTCTGTCATTTATCATAAGACGCTGGCGTTGAAAACCATCCAGTCCCAGAATTTCTTGACAAAACAAATTTCTTTTACCTACAAAAAAGAAAAAAACAAAAAGCTCTTGAAACAAAAAGTCCAGTGTATGCAATCTTTGATCTCAGTGAATCACCAACAACCTGAAGTAACACATTGTAACTACTGTAGTTACACATGATTAAAAATTAAATAAATAATTCATTTAAAGTTAAATTAAAATATTGAACAGAACAAAAGGTTAAAAAAAAAAAAAAAAAAAAAAAAAAGGTAAAATTTTAGATTAGGACCCAGCACCAATTTAAAAAAAGTAGCATCATTTCTGGTGTAAAAAAAGGCTGAATATTCCAAAAAACAGCATTAAAAATTTGCAGAAACCTGTTTAAGAGATATTGACAATCTTAACTGTTCTAATTTGTGTCTAGGTTACAGCTCGACTGACATTTGGTCTTTCCTCTTAATAATAACAAGAATATTTTGATTTTAAAACTTTGTTTTTATTAAGTTTGGGGCCTTATTATGATTATTACAAAAATAGAAATAAAAACTGCAGAAAATCCACTTTTAGGAGGGTATTGACAATTTTATTTGGGTTCCAGGTACAGCTTGTTTGTCTCAGTCAGGAATCTGTTAAAGCACTCAGATGTTTTTTTTAATTATCCAGTAAATGAGTAAACTTTCATGCAGTAATCAAGGAGGTGAGAGTGCAGTAATCTAGTCCTGTAAGGGCGGCCATGCTGTACCCAGGACCCAAATACTTTGAATATATGAATTTAAATGTGCTACTAGATTGGCATTTAGGTCCCAATATTTTACTGTTGAAAGAGAAATGCAACTGTCACTTCTATTCCAACAGTTTCTTTTCTCGCACTTCCTACCAGTGGAACTCCCTTCGGTTTTCTTCTTTATCTGATAACTACAATCTTCAAAAATTCAAATGCAACATCAATCGCCATCTTCTAGCTTCTTGAAACATGATCATCTTTTGTCCTTTCTTCAATCCTCCCTATTCTCAGTTTTCTCTTTTACTCTCACCCCCTGTAACCCCTTGGAATTCCTGCCTTGCTTGGGGTGAAATGATTAAGAAAAAAATTTTTTAAATTCACTTTAATATGTTTAAGTTTTATTACAATTCTCATTATGGTTTCTTTAAAACAAACATTACTAGCAATGACAATGGAAAAACCGTTCTTATGACAGTTTCCTTTGTGGGAATGAAGGTCCAAGTTTGCGAAAATTTCTTTGTAATTAAAAACTGAGACAGGACATTTAATGAATTCTAACCTTGTGAAAAGTAGATGAGATATCCCTAGACATAGACAGTGGAACGAGAATAGTCTAACCCTGAATTAAGTAAAGAGTTCAGTTTGGAATTTCCTGTAGGTTACCCAGATTGATATCTACACCTGATGAAGGCAGGAAGGCACAACAGTTGTGGTAACAACAAAGATGAGGACGATAGTTCAAATGTAAATAATGATAACTCCTCATCTCAGAAATTCAGACAGAAGGCGATCAGGTGATAATAACAACAAAGATGAGGACAATAGTCCAAATATAAATATTGTAAATAATGATAACTCCTCATCCCAGAAATTCAGACTAATTTTTCATATTTAAATTATTGTTTATTTTTTGGGAGGTACTGTAAAATTAATGTTGACCTCAAAGGTATATGGCTTGTGTTCATACTGATATCCTCATCCTTTCTACCTTATGTCTCAGTTGATCTGCTCTCCACCCTCCCCCATCTCTCTTTCCATTCTCCTGATAATTGTCAAAAAACTTTGTAATAAATAAAATTTTTAGACTAAAAGAGATTTTGTTTTCTCTCGAGTTAAAAAAAAAAAAAAAAAAAAAAAAAAAATCACTGGTAAATTTCCATTCTCACGTTCAAAATAGTGCCGACAGTTCATGGCGGACTATCAATATCCAATGACATTAACGGTGTTATGTTAGTAGGACCAGGTAAAAATAAGAGATTAAACTTTTCATATGTACTTCAGCTATGATGGGTATACAGTTTCGGAAACCTTCTTTGAATACTTGATCTTCTTGCAAGGATGTTAGGGTTTCGGCTTTCCAGCCATGTGGGTCAGGGTTTATATAACTTCCTGTAACCTTGTGTTTGCATTCTAAGTTCAGCTGGGTCCTCTTCTTGTTTATGTTGGCACACCCACTGGCATCTTTTGAGGTCAGATTTTGCATTTAGCGGCTTTGATTTTACCCTACACAATAACTCCCTGCTTCCCCTGGATCTATCAATGTTTTGAGGTGGCACCAAGTTGTAACTTATACTCACCAAGAAACTTGAAAATTTACTGTCTCCCCACTAAGACAAGCTGTGACACAAGGTCTTTATTTGAAGGTGGGGACCCAAGCGTGTACACCTAGGCAAGGAACAAAAATTGCCTGCAACTGTCGGTTGCGCTGGCCTCGGTGCAATGAGAGGGCGCAGCCTCGGGCAGCTGTTCCCCAGGGCTGGGCACCTCTCAGTATAATTTATCTCAGTTGTGACTGTCCTTTGACGGAGTCGCCCCTGAGTACACTCTGCCCAAAGACAGACACAACTGAGAGATGATAAATAGATGTGTTACAAACCCCTTGCTTGAGGGGTTTGTAACACAGCTAATTTCTCACCAAGAAACTTAATGTGTAAGAGGGAGGGGAATTCAAATGGTTGTGTGGCAGTTGGTCAAGGACAGAAGCAGGGAATCTGTTTCTCTTTGCCGACCAGTTTTTTATGTTTGCTGCTGTAGTGGATCCAATCTGATTGGTTGGACAAGACTACAATTCATTTCACTGAAACCGTCTGCAAAGCTATAAAGGAAATTCCTTTCACCTTCCAGAGAGTTATTGGTTTTTGTTAATCTGTTTATATGTCATACTGTTACAAGGACAGATGTTGCTTGTAAGCAACAAGGCAATTCGTTGCAATCTCAAATTATTATTACCCGGGGACGCTGTGAAGTTTTGCTACAACAAGCAAGAATTCTATTTTTTTTCTTCTTTCACGTTGAGTTTTGGATACAACGCTGTCTGAATTTCCCCCTCCTCCAATCTGTCGTCATATAATAATCTGACGCAGAGCTTACTTTGGTATCACTTGGTTGTTTTTGTTTAGTGACATGTAATCCTGGGTTAACCTATAGCTGAAGGGAGAAGAGGTGGATTTCCCAAGAGTATTTGCATGTAAGTGAATACAATGAACCCAAACAGAACTGGAACTTGGCTCCCAAATTAACAATTCTGAGCCATTATCCATTACACCAAGTTTATAACACCTGGTATTTCCAAGTGGTCACCCATCTTGTTACTGGCCCGGCTCAATGTTACTTAATTTCAGTGATTGTATGAAACTAGATTCAATGTGATGTGGCCATAACCTGGTATCTCTTGGGATGAACTCTGTACATACATATTAGGGTCACCACAGATCAACTCCTCTTAGGTTGGCATTAAATTTTATTTAGACTTTTGATATTTTCGGGTGTTAATCACATAATGCAATTACAATAATTAACCCTTTTCAAACTTATTTTTAAATTTTGACACTTCACTCTTTTGATTCTACTTTTGCAGGAGACCTTCAATGAGTCTTACTTTTTATATTAAAAACTTCATGAGACCTTCAATAAGCTCTACACTAAGGAGGGTGTAATTTTAATTTCTTGAAATTTCATAAAATTAAGTACCGTATATACCGCGTATCACGCAACCTTTCAAGACCTAATATTGAAGCTAATCTGACTACAGTACATGGGTTTGGTCAACGGTGTAGCCAGGACCAGCAGTACATACGCTAAATCTCGTGTATGATGCGACTCCCTTAAAATTAGCTCCAAAATGTACGCGAGTATATACGGTAGGGAGTCCGGTAACAGATGTAACAAAAATAAATATTCTTATCATCAAAATTTTCTAACAGAATAAAAAAAGAATTTCCAAATAATTTCATTCATTCGTGAATAAGTCCTGCAAGTTCCATTAAAATCCGACAATTATTTGATTTTTTAAAGAATTTCTAAAACTGTTTTTTACCGAAAAAAAAAAAAAAAAAAAAAAAAAAACAACAACAAAAAAAAAAACCGCTTAATTTTCCCATCTCATCTTTGGCCCACCCGCTGACGAAAAATAAGATTTTTTAACTAAAATTTCGAACGTGCTAAAAAGGATAAAAAAAATAATAAAATAAAATAAATAAATACTTGTGCCTTTTCGCTTAAATATTTTTTGATTTGGCGATAAAATTTTGTTTTTATCAAGTTTGGGTCCTGTTTTCAGTTTTCATGATAATATCCTCATTTTTTAGCGAATTTTCGGAGGTACCTATTTTTAACCAATTTCATGCCTGACTTGTAAACAAACTCCGATTTTGTAGATCTGTTTCACCCGGTTGCTCTTTTAGTGGCGAAATCTCAACAATTTCAAGGAGAACCTTGGTTACTGGCACACTTGGCAGAAAACCAACGGGAGAACACTACTAACGTGGCTGAACTTAAAGAAAAGGTAATTAAGAGATATTACTTTACTATTTGAAGGAACACAGACACGGAAAAGCAGGTACGAGCAAAGTTGTGATAACTTGAAGCAAGTTAAACTAAAAGGAAAACAAAATCGAACCCAAGGGAGACAAATATTTTCAAGTTCATTTTGTAAGTAACCGAAGTAAACCTTTAATTAAAATAAAGTTTATTAATGAATGTTCCTGACACACAGGATGTAAAACATAGGAAAGGATGTAAACAAAGGGTATTCATTAAAAATATAAGTGAATTTCTTTCTTTTAAAGTTTTTCATTTAGGTAGTACACTAACAATAATAAACATCTTTTTTGACCTTAACATTTTTTTAAATTTTCCCCTTCATTCACGAATGGACAAATAGTGACGATATTAGCGATAAACCGGAATTTTGATGACGGGATTAAAGAGAAATCATTAATAAACGGAATAAGAATAAAGCGTATTTATAAAATAAAAATACAATCTATCTAGAAAATGAGAAACAAGTGAGTGACAAGTCCCTTTAAAACTCCACATACAACTCGTTAACAAACGCCAAAATTCTGGTTAAAGTATTAAATAACTTAATATAACAATTTAATGCTTACATTGGAGAATTGGTACATAATTCTGCTGGAGAAACCGTTGTGATGATGAAATAAAGAAACTAGCTCCTTGCCGTGAAAAACGGAGCACATGGGGTAGAGAGAAGGCCGCCATGTTTATCTAAACCAGAAGTGACGTCACAGAGTAAACGGAAGTGATGTCATAGAGTCTCCTCCCACCCATCTTGTCGATAGAAGCCGGCAGACGACACAGTAGCAAAACTCACCAACGTGGTTGTTGCTTTTTCTCCTCTTTGCATTTTGCTCGCCGCGGCAACTCGAATAAAGTAACTTGAGACTTTTGTTCGTACTTCTCAACTATTTAATTTTGCACTTGTTTTTACTTAAGAAAAGGAGAAAGACAAAAATAATAATGAATTATTCTCCGGATGACATTGTTTTATTGGATCGAGGGAGCGACACTTCTGTTGTTGTTCATCTTCATGGTAAGAGGAAAAATTTTTTTTTTTCTTTTTTTAATTCAAATATTTGTTTTAAAAAGTAACTTAGTTTGGTTACACAAACTTTTTTTAAGTAATAGATTAGTACATTTCTAAAAATGTTTAACTTACCAACTTTTTCAACTCACAAAAATTGTTTAAATCTTTCTTTTCCCTCACATTTGTTTTTTTTTTTTTTACATAAAAAAATGAATTTTAACAAAAAATCTCAACTAAAAAGTACTAAAAAAACATACAACAAATTGCAAATATATAAATTTAAATTAAAGAAAAAATATTTTTCTTTTTTTTTCATTTATCAATTTAAGTTATTTTTAAGGTAAAAATTCTTATAAAATGAAAAGAAATTAAAATTTTAAAAAAATAATTATTGAAATTTCTGCGAAATTTAATTTAAGTTTTTTAATTCAAAAATAAATTTTTTTGTCAAAATCTCTAAAAATAAACTTTCCTTATTTTCTTCTTTTTTTAATGATTCAATTTCTTAATAAAATCGAAGTTAATTTGATGTTGAAATAAAAGAAATTCATTTTTGTAGGCAAATAATGTCAATAATAATAAAAAAAAGTCTTTTTAGAATTCCACTTCTCAGAAGAGAAGCTGTATTCTTCTTAATTGTATATAAAATGTTAAGCAACGAGCAGGTCTCTGTTGCCAGGCAGGGGTTTTTTTGTGGGGTGGGGGGGCACCAATACGAACTTGGAAACTAAAATTAGTTCACATCATTTCCCATAGATGATGAGAACAGCAACAACAAAAGAAAAAAAAAGTATTTTTGGGTCGGGGGGGGGGGGTAGGTGGCGACGGACCGAGGAATAAGTAAGTACTAAAAAGTAAAGAAAAAAACAAACTAAGGTTCGCTGTGGGGTCATAACTTTTTTTCTTACTGTAATTTTTCACCAATAAAATTGTATGAACTTTTATGATTTGTGGATGCCGAAGTAAGTAAAGTACCATGAATAAACTACTACTTCTTCAAATCGATTTGCCATTTCCTCCTCATTGTATTATTATTGTAAAAAATTAATTTACATGAACTGAACCGAATTCTAACAATTTAAAAAAAAATTCTAATTATGTCGTACAATGCACTCATTTTTATTACGGAAGATCAGTTTTTAAAAAAAAAGCAAATTTTTATCTGTTTATTTTTAATCATTTCACCCCAAATAAGGCAATAAAGCCACTAAAACACAAGTGCAGGGGGTACCGAGTCTGTCAGAAAAATATACTAATTAAGGAGAGAAGACAAGATGATGATTGACATCGCATTTTTAATTTATATTTGTTGTTTAACTCTCTAAAAAAGTTCAATAGTTTGATGTGAATAAAAAAAAAATGAATTTAATTTACAAAATCAATTTTTTTTCTTTGATTTGTCAGGAAATAATTAAATTTAGGTTATTTTTTTACATTTTAATTTTATTTAAAATTGACTTTTTTGTAATGCTTTTTTTAGTTTAATTAATAATTAATTTCTAATTAAAATGTTCAAAAAATGGAAAAATTTGAACTTTTTATTTATAATTTTTTTTTTTTTTTTTTTTTCGAAATTTGCCATAAGCTTTTTAAAAATAACTTGAATCTTGATGTTTTCAAATTTCATGGAAAACTTTTTATGTTATTAACTTATTAACTCTATGCACCACTTGTTGAATACTAATTTGTAGGGTGATTTTAAAAAATATTTTTTACTAAACTAAACATTGGTAGATTTTATTTTTATATACTTTTCCACAAGAAGAAACTAAAAACTAAAAAGTGAAAGTCCGTTCGTAGTGATGTACGGCGTATTCTGAATTCATTTTTACCTGAAATTTTCATTTTAAAATATTACAATTAATTACTACAACATAATTACAATGAGAATTTCAGATCGAATAAAAAACACTATTTCATCTTTGATTATTATGCCCAACTGAATTAAGTCATATAAGTCACTTATTGTTAATAATTTGTTGCGTACAACTTGACAATAAATGATTTTATCATTAGGCTACATACCTATCGAATACATGCACTAGCACTCTGTACACCATTCGCAATCTCGACTGATCAGCATCACAGTTTGTTGTCGAAACTTCATTTTTTTTAAGATTATGATGGCTGCATTTTTAATCATCTTTCAGAATGGCATCAAACCAACACTTTAGAAAAAAATAAGTAACATAGCCTTGAATTTTTTTTTTTAAAAGGAAAAAATATTCTCTCCTTTTTTTCTTTGTCAAGCTTTGTCTTCCTCCATAAATTCATACCCGAGCATGAACCCTTTTCAATTTTCATTACATAGAAAGACATTTCATTTCATTTTCTGTCTGACAATAATTGTGTTACTCGAACAACACTTTGTTTCACAAAAAGAGAACGTGCGTGCATTTATCTTTATTGCAGGTTGAAGAAGTCGGTGTGTCACTGTATGTATGTAATTTCAGTAAAACAAAAAACTAAATTAATTCTGAGATGTAGAGATGCTTCATGGACAATGGAATGCGCTTCTGCTAGAGAAAGATTTAAAATCTTTCTGCCTTCAAAAATCAAAGATACAGTCTACTAATAAAGTCATAGATATATCCCCCACCATGTTTTTCTTTTCTTTTGAGATAAGAAAATTAAACTTAGAGGAATACAAGTTTGAAATACTCACATTTTTCATATTTACTTTCTTCATAAAAGTTTTTTTTTTACTTGCAATGAGTGTCCAGAACTTGAAATATTTGATAACTGAACAAATTATTTTTCTTTTCAATTATTAAATCTTTTTTCTTTTATGTAAATATCTTTAAGAAAAAGTCGCTATGAAAGTAATAAAAAATTACACTGATTTTGATGTGGGTTAAAAAAATCCCTTTTAGTTTCATGAAATGAAAATGTTTTGTCATTACAATAAAAAATAATAATAATTATATTAACTCCAGCTGCAGTTAAAGCTTCGAAATAGTTTCATAATTATTATTTTTTTTTTTTTAATTAAAAGGGGCGACAGAGTTTTTTTTAGCAGTGTATTGCTTTTTCCAATTTTCGCCGTGTGTGTGTGTGTGTGTGTGTTTCAATGGCTTGCTCATAACTTTTTTATAAAAGGATCATAAAATTTATAATCATTTTATAATAAATCCACTTGGTCTCTGTGTCTGACACAATAATTAAAGCTTCTTAAACTAGTTGTTGTCACCTTCTTTACGCCTCCAAAAATGACACTCATTTAAAATTTCACCTCCAGATGAGGGGGTGGGAGTAGAATAGAATGGAAGGAGGGTTTGTAAAATAATGTTAAACATTTTTAAGACTACCTGCTTAAAATACCAGTAATCAATACAACGCACCAAAACATAGAAATTACCTCCTTTTATTGTATTATATATATATGAAGAAATATAGTTTTAGAGTATGCTATATTTATGGGATAAAGTGCTAAATATCAGAGATAGAGCGTATCTCTATCTATAAAAGGCAGGATGTGTGTGTGTGTAACGAATTCACGGCCGCAATTTTCGACGGATTTGCACCAAAATTTACATGCATATGCTCCAAGTTAGTGGAAAGGCCAAGACCGACTTTGCATTTCCCAACTCCCATCGATAGTGGAAATAGAAGATTTTTTCATGCTTCTACGGCAGTTTTCATGTAGTTTGTGGTCATTTTCTATAGCTGGCTGCCACGAATAGGCAGGAAGATTCTATTGGCCAGCGTGAGAGCCAACAGCTGACTGACACAAATGTTAACTAGCATGCTAGCATGCAAAAAAAATCGATAGCTGCATTCGTCACAAGTGGGAAAAATTTTAATCTGCATGGCACTTTACTCCAATTGGCTCATTCGCTTGCTTAAACTCAATGTTGATTCTGATTCCGCAGAACTGGGCTGGGTTGGGTGTGAAAAAGTATTTGTTGTTAACATTCTTTTTTCATTCGGTTTTTCCAGTTACGAGTCCTTTTTTAAAGCTGATTGTTTTGTGTTCATTTTGTTTAGTTCTTTTTTCGTAACAGATTTAATGTTTAGTATAGAGCTTAGAAAAAATTTGCAGTGTGAGAGAGGCAAGAAGTAAGGCATGTAGCAACATCAGCATGGCAAAGGGCACTCCTTTAAAGGCAAGGAAGGGCAAAAATATTTTAAGTCAAGTGATAGCAATTGCTGTATGAATCGTATGATTTTTTAATCAAGCACGGGCAACGTCGGGCCATGCTGCTAGTGTAAATATAAATATAAAAGTGAACATTGAAGTCAACACTCAGAGGTAACAGGCTGTTTCAAGCTAAATGCAATCATCAGGTCTGATAATTGTGTTTAGCATGAAACAGTCTGTCACCTCGGAGTGTTGACTTCAATGTTATATATATATATATATATATATATATATATATATATAAAATGTGAATGTCAGTGTGTCATACCTTTTCAACTTAACTCCTAGAGGCAGTAACCCCAACATAACATACCATTTTGGAATCAGGCTGACTTTGTGAGCAAATTAAAAACATTCCAGGCTGTATTTGGATCTGCAATCCTGAAATTTTGGATTCCCAAGTTTTCATTACTTTTAGCCATTGTTTTTGGCTTTTTTTGTTTTTGTTTACATGAGTTTTTACAACATTTTTTTTTGTATAACAATTTTTATAACTTGGAAATAAATTTGAGAATAATTGAAATTAATTAATTGCAAAATCCAGTGAAAGTCATCCATAAAATAAATATAACTGTTTGTACGGAAAGTAAGGACCAAAATAGATCAAATTGTCTTTAAATTAAGTGGCGGCAGAAGAGTTATCATTGAACTTTTAAAAGTAGGCTTAAATGTTAATGCAATACTTAAATGCAGCTTTTTGTGTACTTCTGTAGTTTATTGTTGCCAATTGCACCTACTCCTCCATAACTATTGTGATGAAGGTCCAATCAGGAGCTAGCTTAAATGCTGCCCAATAGGACTTCTTTTTTTTTTTTTAAAGCTTTTATATATATATATATATATATATATATATATATAAAAACTTGCATATATTACTCACAATCCTTGATATGTTTTTCCTAAAAAGAAAAAAAAAAACAAGATCATTGACTAAATGAATGTATTCTGAAGCATTCATTAAAATGTGCAATGGATCTCCCCCCTGCCTTGTCAATGTTTTTTGCATCTACCATTATTGTCAGTTCTTTATAAATTGTATTATCAACTGAAACTGTGTATCTAACAAATGCTTTGTATCTTTCACATTACACCTAATATTTTCTTTTCTTTTTTTTTAAATTCTGATATACCAACCTATATTCCTTGCTCCAGTTGGCACCTCTATTTGATATGCCAACCTATATTCAATTGTCCCTATATTTGATAGCGTAACCTATATTCATTGTTTCAGTTGGGCCCTCTATTTGAAAGGCTAACCTATATTCATTGTTTCAGTTGGGCCCTCTATTTGAAAGGCTGACCTATATTCATCATTTCAGTTGGCTCACTCTATTTACCTCCAATAGAGCAATATAAATAGCTTGTCATGGACTGATAACAAACTGTATAATACTATATTGTGTAAAATGTGTCTGCATAGGAAGTGGGTCTTATGTGCCATTAAGTGTGGTAAAATTTTTGAAGCTAAAAATAACAATTTCTGTTAAAATGATCCAATTAAAATATGTTACCCCCCCCAACCGTCCCCCCACTTCAGTATAAATGAGATTTTCTATAAAACTTATAGCAGTCTCAAATACTGAGTTGACTTTGTATAGTCTGCTATAAATCATTCATTATTTAAATGTCTTGGGTCAAATGAGTACTAGAGTCAAGATGCTTAAACAAACAGATGACTGACCCAATATAGCCCTTGAAATTGCTGGCATTATTATAGCTTTTGGAATGTGTAATTATTTGAAGAATTCTTCTTTTCTGTATTCATATTAAATGCTCCCATTTCTTTTTGATTGTTCTTTAATAATATAGGATATCATTGACTTTTCTTTTCTATTTTTATCTTATATGATAAAAATAAGATCAAGAGAAAACTACTGTTAAAAAAGTTAATAGTGAAAATATTTTTATGTAAGAATTTGCATAATCTTTTGTGTAAGAAAAAAAAAAAAAAAAAAATCATTTCACCTCAAGCAAAGCTTAAGTAATAAAAATACTAACATTGTATAACCTGATTTATATTATGAAGTTAATTAAATAGATGACATGGCTATAAGTTTGTGTCATTACATTAATTTTATGTAAACGTCATTATTTGCTATTTTCTATGCATAAAACCTGAGCATTTTAAAGACTTAAAATAATTTTCTTTACTTGGATATCTGGGCATTTGTAAGTTGTAGAATAATATCTGAATAAAAGTAGAGTTAATAAAATATTGGAATAGCTATTCAACTACTCATTTAGCTCCTTATAGTAGGTGTCCTCAGACTGGAATAGGAGAAACCAGCATGTGTTGCTTTGTAGAGAAGAGGGAATAAAGATCCTCAGATGTAATGGCCAGAGAATTTTTTTTCTCTATTTGTATGCCTCATTGTGCTACTAATATATTTGTAATGATCGGTGCTATTGTATATGAGTCTGGTCTAAGATTAACCATAGATAATTGGGCGATCAATGCATTTTCAATGGATTTTTGTTACATTCTTTTTTCTTTTAATCATGAAAAGAGTGTTGGAATATGAGGAATAGGCCAGAAAGATCCTTGCCAGATGTTGTGACCAGAAAGGTTTTTTTTTCTCTGTCTCATGTCTGCCTGAGGACACCTACTGTAAGTGGCAAAATGTGTAGTCAAATAGTTTTTCTACTTTGTTTCATTATTTCCACTTGGGTATCTTTTTAATATATTTCTAAAAGTCTTCCCAAACAAGATTTTTGTGAGGATGCAAGTGAGACAGATTTTATTACTTTTTGCTATTCTTTCTGCAAATGCTGGTTTAGAATCATTAAGTAGAATTTAGAGAAAAATAGAGCTTCTAAAACCAGTCTAGATCTCTAATTACTCTTGGTGATTTGTGTGAGAGATTTATCCACCATAAGTGATGTTTGGAGATGTTCCAAAAGTAATTTTTAGAGGCATAACATGAAAGTTAAGTTTTAAGTTTTGGAATGCATTAATCTCCTACTCTGGTTTTAGGTATTAACCTGAATAAGTGGAACTTTCCGTCATGCCATCATTCCCTTTTTATTCCATTGATGAGATGTAAGTTCCACTTGAGCAGCTTCTTCATACAGATGGCTGCTTTGTGGGACTAACTTCCAAGAGGATGCTTCTCCAATCACAACAGTCTTAACTTATTCAAGTCTAGGATTAACTGTTATCATCCTCTATATATTCTCATAAACTGTGCCTCTTTCTCTGTAACCCTCTACCTTGAATGGCTTTTGAGCCTTGTACAAGATGAATATTATTGTAAAAGAATTAAGAAAAAAATTATGATTTTAGTCTTGTTGTTGAGTTTATTGTACATATTGCTTTCCAGACCTATTGATATTGAACCTCTGCATTGATTACTATTTCCAAGTAGCAATTAGATGTCCTCGGTTATTTCCTGAGCTGCAACTAATACAATATCTTTTCAGGTTTTGTTGTTGCTTTTGATCTATGAAAAGCACCATGGCAAGCAGGTCAGGAGCAAACTGGATAATCGCAGCTGTGAAGTATATCTTGCAGAGAACTTTAATAGATTGCACTTCCTCCAATTCACGTGTTACACTGGTGTTAATGCAGAGCAGTTATTTTAATGAACTGTTATTTGCATTGAACTAAACTCTTCTAAATTCAAGAAATGCCAGTTGTATTTTGAGAAAGATTACTAAACAAAAACATTCATTTTAACTTAAAGGTGCTATTATATAGTTAAGTGTCTGTTTGACTTATAAAAAACATTTTAACTTTTATCATTGGTTTGGTTTGTTTAATGACACATCAACTCCTCATGGGTCATTTAATGCCAAAATTTTATTTTCTTGTGAGCTTTGGTATTTTTTTCCCCCCTAAAAAAAGTGTATTGCTGGTAATTTTTTTCTAATGTATTTTTATATTTTCATGTTATGATCCCAGTTTGGGGGTTCACTATTTGCTCAGAGCTGGGACACTAACAGGTGACACCACCTTAGGTCAGGGTGGACCTGGGGACAACAGCCATTAAGTGGTTTCATGCTCCTCAAAACCTCCCAATCAGAGACCTTGTTGCTGAATATAGTTTTTTGTCCTACTCAGCATGATCTTTTATCATAGATATTCTTCAATTTAGTTACATTCTTGGGTTGTTACAATATATGAGGACCTGTTTTATTAGTTGTGGTATATTTAAACCAGATTCAATGTACATTTAAAAAATTTTCAATTAGAGTTCAGTGATTGAAAAATCACAAATTTGAAATGACCATAAAGTAGATTTTTAAAAAATCTCCAGCGTAAACCAATATTTGAATAATGCAGGACATCATCATTGAAATGCAGCTTCCCCCATCTTCTTGTCTTTTGAACTTTTTTCTGTTTTCTCACTTTCCTGCCACCTATGATCTTGAAAAATTTAAATGCAACAACATTCGTGATCTTGTCTTCCTGAAACCTGTTCTTTTATTGTCCTTTCTTCTCACTAACATCTTATTTTCTTTCACTCTGAGTAACCCCTTGTATCTTAATGGAGTTATTGCCTGGTTTGGTATGAAATCATTAAAAAAATCACAATCAACAGATATTGCATATCAGCCAATCAATGGACATCTGATGATGACCAGAGGGTACTTAGCCGAAACATATCTATAATAACATCTATATCAGAGTTTCCCAACTTGGGTGATATCAAACACCCGTATCTGGTAATGGAATGCAATTCATGGGTAAAGAATTCTAAGACTTTTGTAAGATATTCTTCATTGACTCCAGGTCGAATGGTTTGTGGGAACCTTCAAAAGAGCATTGAAGAAAGTAAGTCTTGAGAAATTAAACAAGGAAGCACTGCAAAATTATCTGAGAGTTTACTGGGTAACACCTAACTCCAACACACCATCAGGCATGTTGCCGACAGAATTAATGTTTGCCAGAAGAGTAAAATCAGTGTTCAACAAGTTATTACCAAGTTGAAAAACACGAATGGTTAACAAAAGCAGGCAAAAGTATGGCAAAGAAACATGGGAAGACAGCATAATATCAGCAAAAACCAGGAAATTGATTTATGTGGTGAAAATGAAAACATTCAAATATGAAAGGCATCAGAATCAGTTGAAAAAAGGTTCAGTGATGAAACACCTGAAACATTGGAAGAACCAATAAAAATGCCATATGATGTTTTTTGATGTGCCAACCTCGCAAGTTGTGGAATATACAAGGACAAGTTCTAGAAAAAGGAAGCATACCGAAGAACTGGAAGTGGATCCAAGACAGAAACGCTACAGACATGAACTCTCCAGAAAGAGGAGAGGGCGATACTAATATTAATAAAATATTTATAAAAGTATTAATCTCAAAAGTGGAGATGTTGTGGAGTAAATAGTACCCACCCCCCAGTGACTATATGAACTAGCTCATTACTATAAAGAGCTTCAGGTCAGTGGTAAGACGTAGCCAGTTGGAGTCAGTCATCAGACTAACTATACAGAAGTTATGGCAAGTAGCATTATGTATAGAGAATCCTCATATGGAGTACATTATATATAGTAAGAGTGTATTATAAAAATAGCCATAGAATAGTGGGTTATAATAATTCCACTGAAAATCCTTGGAAATTTTGTTTCGTTTCAAATGACTTCAGGCAATATAAAATACTTAAACAGCACTGCTCTCTCTAAATATTTTTGGCATTTAAAGAATAGTGGTAATACACCTATTATTATTATTATTATTATTGTTATTATATGGGATATTGTAGAAAGTGCCAAATTTTACAATGGGAAAGGCAATAGATGTAATTTGTTTTGTTGAGAAATTAGTTATCTTAAAACAGTTAAGTAACCCTAGCTTATTAAACACGAGAAATGAATTGATGATTACATGTAAGCATAAAAATAAATATATATTAACAACTCTAAAATAATAATAATATATATATATCCCATTTATTTTAAATGACAAATATATTTTTTTAAATTAAAACTGTAATCCCAGTGTAATATATAACTGCATCAACATTGCGAGAACCAGGTATTTTTATTAAAATTTCAATTATGTAATGGTCAGTCTATACTCAGCACCTGAAGATTGTGTTGTGCATGAAACTCAGTCATGCTATCGGTGAGGGATATATATATATAATATATATATATATATATGTGTGTGTTCATAGGTCAATTTCATAATCAAACCTGGAAGAGAAAATAAATTTTATGCCAAAAAAGAGTCAGTGTTTCAGAAGATTACTTTTATGAGCCCTTGATTAATAACTGATCTGAAATACATTGTTGTGCTAATTGTTCATATTAATTAAATATAAGCAATAAATTCATTATTTCTTGTAAGAAAAAAAAATTGAGATGCCTATTAATTTTGATTATCAAATATGAACAATAAGAAATAAAATATTATTAGCACATGGTTATTTGCTTAATTTTGGTCTGAAATTTTCATCTGAATATTCTATTGATTAAAAAAGAAAAGAGGACATTGTGCAGCATATCAACACCTGTGGGTTATTTAATGCCAAAATCTAAATATTTTGAATACAATCTTATAGCTTCAACTATAGATAAATATATTGTTGGTAATTTTTTTTATATGTATATATAAAAATGTGTTGCTAGTATTTTTACTATAAAAATGTGATTTTATACTTTTGTAGTTGTTTTTGTTTATTAGTCCACTATTTGCCCACAGCTGAGACCCTAACAGGTACTACCACCTCAGATCAGGGTGGGCCTGGGAACAACAGCAATTAAGAGGTGGTTTCATGCTCCTCAAAACCTGATCAGAGTTCTTGCTGCCAGAGAGGTCATTGTATTTAATGTTTTCCTTTAGCTATGGACTTATGTATAAACAAAAATTTTAAAAAAATATTTTTTTTTTTTATAGGAAAAGCAAATATGAATTTCAATCTTTTTTTTTTTTTTTTTTTTCCCCTCTTACTAAATTCATATCTAGTGTTCAATGTTCAGAGTGTAGACAATTTTTAAATTTCACCATTAGAAATATATTTTTGTTTTATTTTTATACATGGATTTATTTAAATTCTGAATGTACTTCTGTGTGCTGTGTCCTTTCAGGATGTGTGCAGTCATGGCTCTCTACATCGTCCTATCTTTTGTAGATCTTAGCAGCATTCGTCTCTTTACTATTTCTCCCAGTCTATGTTCTGCCATCCATTTATACAATCTCGTTAAGTAGGTTACTCACTGTTTCCATCTGCTCCTCTTGTCTTCTCTATGTCCTATAAGTGTCAAATACTCCAAGCCTTCTTTCCTTATGTATTCTAGAAATGCTTTTCTTTTTTAGTTTTCATTTTTCCTTAAAACTTCCTTGTTGCTTCCATGCTCTATCCATGGTATTCTTCACATTCTTTTGTAGGACCACATCTCTGTTGCCTCAAGCCTCATCTTCAGTTGGGTCTTTGCTCATATCATGTTTAAACCCTGGTTTCTCATATGATCACCAAAGTTAAGTAACATTGAGTCAGGTCAGTAAATAGGTGACTGCTTGGAAATATCAGTTGCTGTAAGCTTAGATGTGTGGGTGGTAGGATGGATAACAGCTTGAAATTGGAAATCGGAGAGCAGTGTTCCAATTCCAGTCAGGTTCGTTATATTCACATATGTGCATATACCTTTAAATATACCTTTTATGGCTTATCAACCATTGTAAATGGTTGATAAGCCATAAAAAAAAAAAGCAATCGGTCCTCTTCTGCGAGGAGATTGTCCGGCTTCTACCATATAGGAGGATTGATATATTATGTGACAGTTCAGAACTTGTTTGTTTTTAACAATTTTCCAGTTTCTTAATAGCTTAAGTTTTTGGATGGCATTGAATGCACTATACCTTTTTTAAAAATCTTGTTTAGAAATTTATCTAAAGTAGATACTAACTCAGTTTTGAGATGGTGATTTGATGATAATGAATTTTATTTAGTTTAAAGCTAAAGTGTGTGTGTGTGTGTGTGTGTGTGTGTGTGTGTGTGTGTGTGTGTGTGTGTGTGTGTGTGTGTGTGTGTGTGTGTATATATATATATATATATATATATATATTACTGGAAAATACAGTAATTCTGGCACTAATGGTCTCTGCTAACTATCCTATTCTTAGTTAATCACAACACCCCATGGTATAAAAATCTCTTGAATAATCTCATAATAAATATATAAAAATTTCATGAAATGATGGTGGTGGTGGACCCGGAATACTAACTAAAGATTGTAACAAACAAACTAAAACAAAACAGATGTTAGTAGGACCCGACCACTCCTCAAAATATTAAGAGTGGCTGCTGTATTCTGTCGACAGACAGAATCAAGTAGCAGAGTTGGGAGGGTAAAAATAAATGACAGAATGGGAAAATCAAAGTCTGACCAAGCCAAGATGAAAATAGGAGTCAAAAACAAACTGGGGAGGTTAGGAGACTCAACATGGATCATAACAAAGGAGGAAACTGGGAACAGGCCAGGAGCAACACCCATTCACATTAACTAGGAAAACCAAGTAGTGTCTAGCTTAACCCGGGGGAGGGATCACAGGAAACTACCCCGTTGTGCCTAAGAGGACTTAAAGAAGGAATAAACCAAGCTCATTACTTTCACCCACCTTTTGCTGAAATCTGTCGACACCAAATAGTTTCTATCAGTTCTGATCTTCATCTACAGCTGATAGTATCTGATCAGATCCTGATGACAATAGCGTTCATTTTGCAAGATTCCATCCATTCGCATCATCCAGATCACCATTTGCATCATCCAGATCACCATTTGCACCATGGCTAGCAGCATTAGAAACAATTTGTTTCAACCCAGAATACAAGGGTGAGACATTATCGTGTACATATGCAAGGTTGATAAGCACAACCTATCAGGAGTGATATAAGACATCAACACACTGACATAGGGTGCATCTGAGGACAATGGTAGAAGATGTGCAAAGTCTCTAAACCAAGGTCACACTGGTGACAGTCGAGCAAATCCACCCAGCCCCATCTGAAGAGCCTGTCATTGAGAGATAGCACGTTCTGAATCAATCGCCAGGTAAGTGAAAACTCAGGGTTACTGAGATAATTTGCTGCTGATGCCCAAGACCAGAAAGAGTGCAGCTTGGTCAGTGACAAGCCGAGCTGCCCACATAAAGGATCCTTGGTGACCCCCTCCACTAATTTGTGAATCAAGACCTTCTGAGGCCATGAAAGGTTACTGGACTGAAGAAAGACCCTCAAGGCTGCTTGACATTCGTTGAGGAAAGTCGACAATTTCCCGAACCTACAAAGGCATTAAGCCCAGGAAATGGAAGGAGTAATAGTAAGGCTAGGAAAGGTGTCCCTAAAACTCCTCACCAAAATCGAATCCTCTGTCAAAATGTGGTGTAGGAAAGCCAACCTTAAGGTGTGTTGATGACTCACCGAGTGTGGCAATACCAGCCCCCATGACACAGACACTGGACACAGGCTTCTTTACGGACCTGCTTGCAACCACCAAGAGGGTGGACAACAAGCGCCGGATTGCCTTCCTATGGTCCTTGCAAAGAGGAAATATAGACAAACAGTAAACAATGAGAGGCAAGATGTAAGTGTCACATGCCTCAGCCCTATCCTTCAAGAACAACCTCCTTTGGAGTCAAGTCCGGACTGATGCTCTGACCTTTGCCTGTACTTCTGACCAAATTTTCTCCAGCTGGAGGTCAGGTCCAAACCACACTCCAAAAATGTGGAAAGGACCGTCTATCCAATAAAAGGGTACTGGAAGAGTGATACCTAATCACAAACCAGAAGACTTGTTACGGTTAAACATGGCCACCATGGCCTCTTTGTACTGTTCAAGTGCCTTCTGTACCACCTCAATGTCACTGCAACACAACACAAAAATGGATACATCATCGACGTACATGGAAACATTGGCTCGTGCCCCACCAGGGACAGTGATTCCACGTAGGGCCGGACTGCTCACCCCATCCCTCAGCCAGTGAAGGAGATGTTCCAACGCCAAAGCGTACAGTAGGGGCGACAGTGGGTAAACCTGACGAAGTGACTGAGACAGCACAAAAGCATGCGGCTGCTTGCCATTCACCTGTACCGCAACATTGGGGTAGCAATACAGGAGGCTAATCCACTTACAGAAGTCGGTTTCGAATCGAGTGGCCTGCAGGACAGCAGCCAGGTACCTATGCTTGACTTTATCAAATGCCTTGGGCTGATCCAAATTGATCAGTGTGGCTTGCTCATTGACTTTTACACCCTCTAGGATTGTGTGGATCAGATGCAGATTGCTCTGAATTGTTCATCCCCTCACATCACAAGTCTGGTCAGGTCCCAGATCTCGGCAACTGACTGCAAACACTCCGTCAGGATTTTGGCCCAAATCTTTAACTTTGTATTTAGCAGAGTTATGGGCCTGTAATCATTTAAATCCCACCCAACACCCTTGTCCTTTTTCAACAGTGTGATCACACCCCTGGTGATCTGACTGGGGATGGACTCCTGCCAGAACCAGCTGTTGAACATGACAGTCAAAATCGGCACGAAGATGTGTGACAGCCTCAAGTACAATTCATAGGGTAAACCTTCAAGTCCTGGAGACTTGCCAAAATGCCTTGCACATGTTGTCATTCGACCTCAGAATATGCCCCTCTAATTAGCTGTTGCTGGAAGTCCCGCCTGTCCAGTAAAGACAGATTGAGCTTCCAGTGCCCAGCCATTCTAGATCTAGCACCTAACACTATCCAGGCACAGACAAATCTATGGTCCGAATAGCCTAACCAGTGGAATGTGGGCCGATCTAGTAAGTCTATATTGGCCCTTCTCACTAAGATTGACCTGAGTAGACTGCCACTTACAAGTCCATGTACACATCGCCCGCCGAGGGTGATTGACCCAGTGTCTATCAATGAGACCAAACTCACCAATCAGATAGACCAGGCTACGATCACCCAACAACCTCCTGCTAGCTCCCTCGACCCCTGTCTATCTTGGGGTCCAGGATGGCATTCCAGTCCCCCACTTAGACTAAGCACAAAGAATCAACCAGGAACGGCCCCAACTGCCAAAAAAATGAGACATGTTCCCCTGATCATTGGGTGCATAAATTGCACCGACCCAAAACGAACTACTGTTCATGGCAATATCAGCCATGATCAACTGCCCCCCACCCCAACATTGACATAGACGTCCACCCTCGCATCCAGGGTATGTTTAACCAGTAAGGAAACGCCTCTGGCCAGCTGGTCCCCATATGCTGAATAGGCAACATAGTCACTAGACAGCACACAAGCATCAACCTCGAAAACAAAGTGCATTTCCTGGATCGCAGCTATATCCATGCTGAAGGGCAGGAGATTCTGAAGCAGGCGGATAGCCTTACTCTGATCCCTCAAGCCCCTCACATTCAAACTAGCTATCTTGAGAAACATTTTTCAAGTTGATTCCCCTAGTTACAGACTGGGCGGAAATCTGTGGGTGAAAGGACCTTGACGGATTGTCCCAAGCTCTCTGTCCCCATGTGACCATCCAGGACAATGCCGCCAACATCCATGGAATAGGTCAGTTTTAAGGCCCTATATAATGAGGGATGGAGGATTATTGGGACTCTCCCAACACAAAACTTTTGTAGTTTTTTCAGGTCTGATGTCCCCATTTCTACCATACAAATATCCAGGAAGGCATATTTAGCTTCATGGGTGTGCTCCCATGCTCTCAGATCTCTGCCTACATTCCTGATCCAGACTAAGACTAGATCTTCCCCACTCTACCCAGTTGCCTCTGGAGCAATATGACAAGATTGATGGTCTTATAAAATTTTCAAAATTCCAAAGAATTGTTGCTGTGTTTATTTAAAATACAATCAAGCCTCACAAACATTCATATCAGTACCAAATATTCAACATAGGGGCTTGGCATGACTAAATTTCACAAAATTTCCTTTGTTTTTATACACAAGTCTTGAATATTTTACCAAAAAATATGCAATAAATCAATGTTAGATATGCCAAACTTTCTTACAGAAAGCAAGGAAACAGTCCAAAGAGAAATAGCAAGGTCAGATAGCAAGATAGGCTAAGTGCAGTATTAAGTTCTTCAACTGCTGCTACTGCCACCAATGAATTCATATGGACAAGATCATGCCAAAACTGAGGTCACTCCAATTATGAATTACTGCTAGAATAATTTCCCTGCTGAAAGATCATTGACCAGGCTACATAGGAAGATTAATAATTCTTTAACTCTTATGTACTTTTAAATTCTTAAATTTGTTTTCATTAAGCCCATTGTTAGTTATCAATAGAGTTTTTTTTTTCTTCTTTGAAATTGGTTTTCAACAGAAACAAAAACATTACCATAGGTGTGAGGATTTTACACTTGAAATCTCTGCAGAATCACAATGGCCACTATACAAAATCCCTGTAGACATCTGGTTACATCTCTGTTTGCTGATGTCAACAGTGGATGTGTAGTGGTGTAATGGATTGCAGCTTGAAATGAGAAATCAGAACTGAGTTTGAATTCCAGTTGGGTTCATTACTTTTTTCTTACATGCAAATACCCTTGGAAAAGGTATGACTCATTTCCTCTCCCTGCTATGGGTTAAATAGTAGGACCTGGAAAAATCCTTTTTTCTCCAAAAAAAATTGTTAATGCAATATTCATTGGCAGAAAAAATATTCTTACAATCCAAAATGTTTTGGCTTTAAATAACCCACAAAGGGTTGATAAGTCAAAAAAAACAAGACAAACAAATTGATCGGTTGCTGGTAGCAACATGTGATTAAAAAAAAACACCAAGAATATTACCTTTTTAGTGGCGCTAGGGCAGGGAGTGACAGATTGACAAAGCAAGATAACAGGTTGCAGCAGTGCAGGTTCAGCCAGCTTTTCACTCACTAAGCACCTCCCATTGCTTTTAAGAGTGTGTATGTGGAGGGGGACTGCAGTGTTAGTGCCTAAGGGGGTCCCAGACGAGAACTATTAAGAGAGACTGAGAAATGTTTGCCATTGCTCCCATGTATGCATACCCTCCTTCACACATTAAACTTGCCTTCATGGAGATGCAGATAAATAAATCCTGTCAATTTACCCCCACCCTCACCACCAATTCATCTACTGTTTCTCTGTATACTTTTTGATCCATTGTTTTTAATCTGAAATCATTCATAAAAGTAATCCCAATTCTTCATCTCAGAACTTCAATTGTACACATTTTATCAAGTGTGCTTTTACTGACTTTAATAACTTTCATAGTTTGCTCATGTATTTTGTTAACTTTATAATCATTAACATGTCTTCTTATTGGGTTGCTACACTACCCCCATCCAGTGTTGCACACAGATCTTTGCCTGGCGTGTTAAGGTTTCAAGGTCATTAAGTGTGCATGTGTCTTCAAGAATGGGGGAAAACTAGAAGATGTTCCATATTTTGTGATTGCCAGCATTGGCAGTTGGGATCATCATTGGTGGCATATCCCCATTTCTGAGGAATGGCTCTACAACGACCGACAACTGGAGGTAATTCAGGCAGGACCAGAAGGGCCAGTCATCACTGGAGCCATGGAGAGAAGGGATTCTGTAGTGTGAGACTACCCACCTCTGCAACTCGCTGCACAAAGACACTGACCCCACGTCGTAGAATTTCTGTGCGGTGGATCGAGCGAGAGGTAGGCTCACAGGAAAAAGAAAAACACAACTACAAACTTGGGTAAGACGAAAAGAGGAGAGAAGGTGTGTGACCTTTTTGTGGATGATAACTCTTGGTTGATTCTCGGCTGGCGGAAAAAATATATCCTAACTAACAATGTCCGGCTGCTAATGGGTCGCTCTTCGATGTTACGTGCTCCGGCCTAAATCAACCTTCCTCGAACCTAAACTAAGTCTAACTACTCGTGGCCCAAAGCGCTGCCGTATATATGGAGAATCCTCTTTCATCATTTCCGGACAAGGGACACCCACGAATAAACCCATAACTTTTTCATGACCATTTCTCTCTTTGAAGAAAGTGGACATAAAAATATTTCTTAGCCTAGCTGACTCCGATTCAGGGACATTAAATTCAAACCCTTTTAAGTTTTGACCAGAGCCGGTCTTTTTCCTATCTTAGTATTTTGACAAGTACTTAACACTTATCTACCCTTTTCGCCATATGTTTTTATCTAGATTCCTAATCTAATCATTTGGTCTTGAAGTTTGATGCCCAGGTCAAATCTAACTAATCTTCTCGCACATATGTGTGCGCGCGCACGCACACACAGATGTGGGGGTGTATATATACACACACACAGATGTGCGGGCGCACACACACACACGTGTGCGCATATATCCGACTCATAGTGTCACAGTAGGACTGAGAGAGAGAGAACCTGTGTTATACACTGTTAAGGTGGCTGCACCAAAGGGACAGATACGCTGACTAGGAGCTCTGTTGTTCAGTGGTTTGACTGAGTGTAAAAAGCTTCGTTTTGACTTGAGACTGTCATTGGTTCACAGCCGTGGAGTGGATGAGACGGGTCGCTTTCTTGCTTGAAGTCGGGAGTGGACTGTCCTGATATAAGGGGGAAGTAATGCCAGTAAGCAAGTAGGGGTCATCTACTTTGGCTGGTTATTATTCACATGTATTAATGCTATAAAGATGTAATTTCTTTAAAAAATAAATGGCAAAATACAACAGTTGTTTTATGTAAAATATGTCTGAAAAGCTAAATGCTAATGGTAATATTAACTATTTCTTTATGGGGGAAAAATTCTGCATTCATTGGCCAAGCTGCCAGTGATACTGTTGGTTGAAATTTATAAAATCTTTTAATACAATTTGGGTTTCTTGAGTCCAGTGGCTGTTATTCCAATATTGTTGGTTGTTTTCCTTCCTAAGCTTTTGTTTAGTGTGGAATGTCAACATCTTGAT
The DNA here is from genome assembly GCA_964036315.1 of Acanthosepion esculentum. Classification (NCBI taxonomy): domain Eukaryota; kingdom Metazoa; phylum Mollusca; class Cephalopoda; order Sepiida; family Sepiidae; genus Acanthosepion; species Acanthosepion esculentum. Next base: position 8,803,982 of record OZ038500.1, on the reverse strand, counting down.
TATGACATTATTTTCTTTTCAAGTTACATGATATCTATTTTAGTTGTTGCTGCTGTTGAAAATCCTCAAGTGATGTGGTTTCTGTTATTTGGTACTGTTCTTTGTTAGTGATTCAGTCCACAATGGTTTGAAGGATGGTTCTCTTTACAGGTTTCATTTGCTCAAAGCTATTTTTTATTAGTGATCTGAGAAGGCCATTGTATATAGCTTATTAAATCAATTCAGTTCCTATTATAGTTTTAGTAAAGTGAGGAAGTTCTGAAGAGTTCTTGAACTCACTAAGAAGCCCATAAAAAAAAATGTTAGATTTTGTGAAATGGGTTGGGCTGAGAACTTTTCATGCTATCATCTTAAAAAAACAAAAAAACATGGTATCTGAAATTGTTACTGTTCTGTAACAAATTATACGGTACTTAATTTGATTAACCCTGTTACTTAGAACAATTACTTTGCTACTTATGTAAAAGTAAAATCAGTCTTAGTTGGCAATAATATATGTGACAGATGGCTATAAAAAGGCACTGTTGATTATTTACGGCTAATTGGCTTAAATAATGCACTGACTATTGGTTGCGTCATGTGTCAATAATTATAAGTAAAATGATGTACTAAAATAAGTAACAAAGTAATCATTTCAAGTTTTCTGCATATTGCTGCCTTACTTTTTTCTGATCACATGATGGTTTAATTCTAGCAAATGTTTGCAGGAGGATTTTCTAATTTTATAGTTTTCAATGTAACTATTTTTATGAAATTAAATCTTAAGATATTAGATTGATTTTAATACAAGAAGAAATATTTTTATGCTATAATTTTTATACATTTCAATATTATATTTTTGAACACATTTAAATGTTCATAAAAGTGATAAAAATAAATTTTCTTTAATTCTATTGCTTACTGAAATTTTCTTTGATTAGAAGTGATTATTTATGTGGAATTATGTCTACATTTTTTTCTAGTTTTACTGTTTGTTTTAACATTATCCAAATACAGCATTTAGAAATGTCTTATTCTTTTGAATTGAGCATATTTTTTCTTCTTGATGTGCTATGAAGCAATTATTGAGCATAAAGTGACTTTCATTGTTTACTGTTTTCATTTTTATTTCCTGGAGAGTGAAATCCAAGACCTGCTCTGCAAGCTGATCTAAAACAATTTTTTCTTTTGTGACAAAAGGCATCATTTATAACTCTTTATCATTCAATAGATGCATTTTACAAGTATTTTTAATTTTCATAGCATTAAGCATCGAAAACTGAAGAACAAGAGATAGTGGAAAAATAACTAAAGAAGGTGTGTAGAGTGGTTGCAATGCAGGAGACAGATTAGGTGATTTTTATTTTTTAATTTTATGGCTTATCAACCTTTTGCCAGTTATTTGAATGCTAGAAAATATTTTTAGTGTAAGAAGTTGTTGGAGATAATAATGATTTATTGATACAAGTCTTATTAGTTAACCCATAACATGAGAGAGACTAGGTAAATTTGTACCTTTCCTAACGGTATTTGCACATAAGTGAATATAATAAACCTAACTGGAATTGGAACTTGGCTCTTCAATTTCCAATTCCAAGATGTTATCTATTATACCACCTGCACATTCAAGTTTACAGCACCTGGTATTCTCAAGTGGTCAATCATTTAGGTACCGAGCAGGCTTGACGTTGCTTAACTTTAGTGATGGTACAAGAACTAGGATTTCAATGTAATATGGCCATAAACCATACGATTCACACATCCAAGCTTACAGCATCTGATATTCCTAAGTGGTCACCCATCTAGGTATTGACCAGGCTCAACGTTGCTTAATTTCAGTGATTGTATGAGAATTGGTGTTTGAATGTGATATAGCCAGAAGCATTGTAGGAAGCAAAACTAGCCATAGATTATAATGATCTGAAGTATGACAAAAATCCCATTTGATAACCTTCTGCTTTTGCGAGGCATCCACAAATTAATCTTGAACTTCAAAAATGTGTGATTAGAATATGATTTCTGGTAACACTCTTCCTTTTAGTAAGAATAAAGTAAAAGAAAAAAAGAAAAATTGTATTCAATTACTAAAATTTTTGTCCATTTTAAATTTAACCATTTTTTTTTTTTTCTTCTTTTACACTTTGACTGAGGTAGTTAAGATTAGACAACCCACCCACCTTAATTATATATAAGGCTTGACAAGATGCTTTAGAGAACTTCTTTTCAGTTTGATGATTGGAAAATCCTTTTCCAAGTCTTAAATCTTTAAATATTACTTCTAGAAGCTTATACTATATGATACTAGTTGAATATCAAACATTTATGCCTTTTTCAGGATAAGAAAGCAATATGGACAAGATAGAATCAATTTTTTCAAATTGGGAATTTGTATTTAGGCACTTGATATTTTTGTGGCATTACAGTCCAAACAATAATAAAATCAGTGTAAACTAATATAACAATATTTGAAAATAAGGTAAATGCCACTATAATGCAAGGGGCTACTTACAATGAAAGAGAATGAAAGGACTTAAGAAGGAACTGAAAACCCAATCCTAAACAGGAAACAAGGAATATACCTTTATTCTTGTTCAGAAGACCAGAAGGAGTGTGAACCAGATGATAGGTGAACCTATGTACTCCTATTGAGGAAAAGTAAATAAATAGAAAATAAAATTTCAGTGATTAGGCAGTGATATTAAAAATATAGAGTTGAAGTAGACTTTAGAAGGAACTGGAAACCCAATTCTAAACACGGAATAAACCTCTACTACTGTTCAAAAATTTGAAGAGGAGTGTGGTCTGGACAATAGGTGGACCTGAACTAAAAAGATAAACATTTGAAATATAAATATAAAGAAAGATTTTATTTAAAAATAAAAACACTTATATAATGAACAATTAGCAGAAGCTGGCGTTTAAGTTTTCATGCTAGAAAAAAAAACGAAAATAAAATATCTTCATCTTAAATTTCTTAGCATTTTTAAGACAGAATTCAGTTTTCTTAAAACGTACCTATAGTATGCAGGAAAAAAATCTCAAACACACTAAGAAAAAGAATAGCATCATTTCAAGAATGTCACATGTTATCTAATGTAGTTCATGCACTGGGGAAAAAAAATTGAATAGAACAGTGTATTGGATCATTGTGATTATTTTCTGTCTTGTGATAGAAGTAAAATAAAAAGATAAAAAAAAGCTTCTTCCAAAGCCCAGCTTGTGGAAACTCATGCATTATTCACAATTACATGTTACTGAATCAGTAAGAGAACAAGTAATTTCTCTCTTTGATGTCTGCAACAATTTTAACCTTTCTGTGTGAAACAGCAAGCAATGATGCAAAAAGAGACATTCACAGGTGAAGAGAGCTTCCTTTATTCAAAGTCTTTTATTGCATGACATCAATAAGGAATAGCAACAGCATAAAATTGTGTAATCCACCTTAGAGAAAGAGAGAGAAAAAAACTATGCCTGACAAGATGTTTCATATCACAAAAGTAAAATATTGTAAATTGTTCCAATTTTCTCCTTCCATACAGATAAATGTAAAACTAAAGATGAAAGATAATGTTTAGACATCTTGTTTCATTCATTGGTAATTTGTGTACTAAGAAAATAAAATTATAGTAGTAATACCAACACCTCGGAAAGAGTTGAGTTCAATACCTGGCCACAGCAGAGGTGAACAAATGCAACCAACGCTGGGTCTCTTGTCAGGTTGACCTGATTCTCCATTACAACATGTCAAGCAATAATTATTATCACTAAATGAAATGTCCACAATATTTAACTGTGACCGACTAAAAGTTTCAAACTGTTACTGTCCATCAGGGTCAACCATGAAATATTTTTGTTTGATTCTGATGAATAACAAATGGAAACATAGTCACAGATAAGTATTATAAACATTTAAGATATATACAGGATACAATAGGTAAATTGTTGCCGTTTTATTTTTTCAATTTTGTGCATGCGCGTTTGTTTTTTATTTTGTTGACCTTACAGTAGGGTCAGTTGGGCACCATCTCTGAGAAAAAGAGCACTGTGACACAATTCACTCTGCCAGAAATTTGGAAATGGCATGCTGTACTGCTTAGCAATTGTGCTGGAAGCTCCAATATGAACATTTCAGAGTGTTTGGGTGTCAATCTCAGTACAGTACAGGGGATTTGGAAAGAGATGGACGAGTCTAATGGTGATATTACTAAGGTGTTTGGAGTGATCACTAGTGATGATGTTATGCCTCCATTCATTTTTTTCCACAGGGCCTCAGACTCAACAGGGGAGCCTGCATCAAGTACCTTGAGGAGGTTGTGCTGCCCTAGGTCAAGAGGGTGGCTGCTGGGAGACACTATTGGCAACAAGACTCTGCACCATACCACATAAGCTGGAGAACCTAGTCATGGCTGTCACACAATTTCTGAGACTATATTACCCCTTACATCTGATCACCTAACTCCCCAGACTACAACCCTCTTGATTATTGTGTGGGGAGCAGTTAAAAAACTCCTTGTAGTACCAAAATGAACTGAAAGCAAAGATTATGGCAGCATTCACCAACTTAAACAAGGAGACTGTCCAGAAGAGTTGCAAGAAATTTCAAAGTCGTCTGAAGGCAATGGCGATTTTATTGAATAAATTTACTCTTTATTATTTCAAGATATTTTTGTGTAATTTTGATAAATATATTTGTTAAAATGAGATGTCAGTGTTATTTTCATTTTTTTTTTTTTTGTAATTTAGACGACAATTTATCCATCGCAACTCTATATTGCTTGATTATCTTTCATCTGTCAAGAATCGGTTTCTCATTTAAACTTAATTCTGTATTGAAGAAAAAATAAACTTTCAAACTCTACATAAAGCTGATAAACCGGAACACTATTATTTTAAATTCTGGATTTGTTTCTATAATCTCATGAAAATGGTACAGTAAGAGTTATATTAGTGCAGGGTTACCAACATATCAACGATTGACACCAATACACACAGTGCTGTCTGAATATTGGTATTTACCTGATCTCCCCATGACCACTGTCATGCTTGATGATTGAAAGTGTTTTATATTTAACTTATTTTTCATTTTTTAAATTTAACTTTTGCAGAGAATACAAGCAACACAATGGCATTTCATCTGAAAAAAAATTATATAAAACTGATTCTTCTCATCTGAATCTCATCAACAACATTATTTGTCATTGGTAAACAATCATTTAATCAAATAACTTGTAAGCATTGCACAGCTTAGCATTATTTTATAAGTTTTAATTATCATATATACTTGAGTATAGTGGCAATTTTTGTTTTCAGCTTTTTATGCAAAATATAGAGCTTGTATTATACACGGGTAATTTTTTTTTTTTTTTAAAAATCATGCATTTTTGGTAATTTTTTTTTTCATGGGTGGATGGGGGTGTCAAAATTAATGCAAAAAATTTTAGGGTTTGTACTATACATGAAGTTAGCTTATACATGAGTACATATATTTTTGCTAGTATAAGAGGGACTGAAACAATCTTGACCCCCCCCCCCCTCAAATAAATGTTCTTGTTATTTGATCATATTTGAGAGACTGTGTTGCATGGATTAATTTACAACCCTCATTCATGTGGTTACAATCTGATTTTTCTTTTTTTTATTTCTAAAGAGTAAAAAAAAAAATCTATAATGCAATTTACTTTTTTATTGACAGGAGCTACAATTATTTCCTGGAGATGTGCTGGTGAAGAAATGTTATTTTTAAGGTAAATATCTTTTTGTTATCTTATCTTCAGTGCATTAAGCTCATACATTTGTCAATGAGCCTGTAGCTTAATGGCAAGAAAAAGACTTTATATTTACACAAATCTTTTTCAGTGTACTTAATTCATTTGTCAATATTAATTGCATGTGGAGTTTGATCAATAATTCTGTAGTCTAATGATAAAAAAAGCATTTATTTTATATAACAAATATTTTTTAATACTTAGTCCTTTGCTTTACTGTTAATCTTAGCCCAGAATTATATCCAATCTTAGCAAAGTTTTTCTATCTGCTCCTGAAAGAAATGTTTCCCTGTTTTCAAAAATGCTGGTGCTCACTCATCCCCATTGCAATATGAGCAAACTCCTTGAGTCTATCTACAAGAAGGTTGTTGATCACCTCAACACAAACAAGTCCCTGATCAATGAACAGTATGGGTTTCACTCTTCGCAGGCCACTGCTGATTTTCTGTCATTACATACAGAATCAATGAAGCACTCAATAATAGTCATTATGAGATTGTGTTAGATATCTCAAAGGCTTTTGACAAGGGGGTTGTTACTATGCAAACAGCAACTTTTCTAAGCCCATGAGATCATGCAAGTTTCTCCCAAGGCTCTCTCTTTAGTCTTACCCTCTTTCTGCATTATATTAATGATCTACCCAGGAACATTCTTAGATCATAAGTAAATATCTATGCAAATGATATCACAGTTTTTGGGTGCACCTCCAAAAATCTAGATGCGCAAGGCCTGGCAACTGATCTCTTTTCTGATCTTGCTCTAACTGCTCTATGAAGTGGGAGCACTGGCTTGTAACATTCAATACCTCCAAAATCAAGCACGTAACATTCCATCTTCATGAAGCAGACTTTGAATTTTCTTGTCATGATGAGTGCTTGTATTGTTAATGAAGCTCCTTGCCTTGAATGTTTATTGGGGCTCAGGCATACCTTAGATCTCAAGTGGAACTCGTATATACAATACATTGTTAAAAATGCTGGAAAAATGGTTGTACAAGTCCAGAAAATACTATTTAGGTTTTTTAATGCAGACTTTTGTGTGAAAAACCTTTTTTTTTTTTTTTTCAAGAAATTTCCAAATAATTAATTTTTTTTTTTTAGTAAATAAAGATGAAAATCTGTTTCAAAAGCTACAAAATTTCAAGAAATATGTTCATGTTGTAAAAACAAGTTTCATAAAAAGAAAGTTTACTTTTTTAAGTCTTGTTTATATGAAAGATTTATTTTTGTTTATGTAGTATGCTGCGTAAACAAAAATAAATCTTTTCAATAATTGAGACTAAAAAATGATTTTATGAATTAAAACTATTATAAAATCAAATTGATACAATTTAACTGCCTCACCATGAAGACAATTTGAGAGACAAGGTCAATTTTTTTGTTATGTGATGAAATCAAATATGACATTGGCAGGAATTCCATACATTTATTTATTTATTTTTTATAAATTAAAGAAAACTTAATAAAAATTGTCTTACAGGAGAGACTGGCTGATCAACAACAACATGAATTCATTTTACGTTTATATTACATAATTTTGATTATAATTATTCAATTAATAATTTGATATTAAATGAGTGAATTAACAATGTCTTAAATAGAAAATAAAAATTTCATTTTGAACTGAAACTAGACTTTAAACTAGCAAACTTTATGGAAAGTCTGAGAACTGAGTAGAAACTTGCACATTTCATTTTTTTTAATTTTATTTTTATTTTTTTACACAAGTAAAATAAATTTACTTTATACTTAGGTGTTATTATGATCTATAGATTTTAGTTTTACTTATAGTTTAAAATCAATAAATATTTATATCTTTTTATCATTAGTACCAGAAGTGGAAAATTAAGTTTAAAAAAAAAAAATACAAAGAATCAACTTTGGAATTGAAAATTAGGTTAAAAATTTTCCATTACCCCAAAAAGGTCCGATATTTCCAATTCTCAATTCTGATTAATTGTCCCATCACTAATTATTTTTATTATTAATTATTTTAATTATTTTATGTATGTTGGCATAAAGAGTTTTCTTTTGATAATTTCTATTATAATATTGTCTTTTTAGACACATTTTATTTATATTTGAATTTTAACATACACACACACACACACACACACACGTTTATATTTTTGAGATGTGGTATTGTAACTATTTACACTACTGTTGTCCTCATCTTTATTGTCATATTCACAATGTTCTGGATGTTGCATGCTCAAGTCTTCTTCAGGAGAGATACGTTGGAATTTCAAACCAAGCCCAGTAGGTAAGTGTTGGTTGAAGCAATCAAGTGACTTGACCCAAAGAATTGTGAGTTCAGTACCTGGCCACAACAGAGATGAACAAAACTTGGAGAGTTTAGTTACTTAAGGTAATTAACTGAAATTGAGATATCTAGAAAAGGCATGGCACATGGAACTAGAATAATCTACATTCATGGGCTAAAAGGATTTTGTTCCAAATTCCAGCATATATTACCTGAAGAAAGCCAGAGCATACAGTGGCCGAAATAGCATAAATATGACAATAAAGATAAATTATTTTAATATATTTTCTGTTCATATGTTACTTTTCTAGACACAAACATTTAAGTAAATATTTTTAGAGAAATCATGGGAAATTTGTAGTTTAAAAACAGTAATTTGATCTTGCTAACTAGACACTTCCTCTGTAACTAAATGGTATAGCATGTCAGGCGATATGACAGTTCCATGTAGGATACAGGTTTGATTCCTGTTGGAAAACAAATATTTTCTATAAAATTTCTCAGACATATTCAGGCTTGTAAATGTTGTGAATACTGTTTCTTATAAACAGAGCATTTACTTAAGTATTTGTATCTATAAAAATAACATACAAACAGAAATATTAAAATGATTGTCAGACTTAGTCCATTTTATAATATATGATCTCATTCATTTACATTGATATGCTTCAAGCAGATATAACATTAGAGAGAAATCATGGAAAATTTGTAGTTTAAAAACAATAATTCAACCTTGCTAATATGCTGTCTACAGTTGAATTAATAATTTGCACAATTACTGATCTGTCTCTTATCTTTCAATCATTAAATTTAAAAGACCCTTAACTTAGTAAACTTGCTATTGAAAATGATGGACCCAGAGAAAGATTTTGCTTTAAAATTTAAAACTATTTTGATCCTTTGAATCTATGGTACAGTGAATTTCCTAGGTTCTTATGTTTAGAATATTGAGTCTTAATCAGGGTTTTATTGTCTAACCGATTTTGAAGCCATTTAGGCTCAGGATCCTGCCCCCTCTTACAACCCAAATCCAAAAAATTGGAGTAAGCTCTTCTCCATGTTCTTTTTTATTTTAAAAAAAAAAAAAAAATGAAGAAAGTGTCACGCCATCAATAGGACTTTTTCACTTTATTTATAATATATATTTATGTAATATGCTAAAATTGTTCATATTTTTTTAATACTAGTGGGTATTTTCAAGTTCCCATGTTTTTACTAAACTTAAATTCATATTTTCTACATATTGTTTTATTATATATCATAATTAAAAGCTTTATTCAAAAATGGAGCTGCTTCTTATGCATCAAAAAAAAAAAAAAAAAGGAAAAAAGGCCTTGTCTCAGACAAAATGCAGGCTGTCAAAATTCATCTTGTAGTAAATTTGATATATGTAATTATCATTTGTAAATATTTCTTCAGGAGATGTTAAGAAAATAGTTTATACTCATTGTTTATATTTGTTGGTATGACATGTAACAAATCTTCAAAATCCATTTAGAATTATCTGAAAACATTAATCCTATTTAAAAATAAAAAAAATCTTATATTCTTTAAAACCCACATATATTGGGAGGTTTTCTTCTGAATGGTGTCAAATTACTGTTGGAGTCTATACCAATTTTCAAATTAGGAACTCTTTTGCTGATGAACAAGTCGTGTTGTACTGGACAAAATCAAATAGCTCTCTCCATTTGTCACGCCTCCTTCAGCTACTGTGGAAAAATGTCAATCAAATTGTAGCAGATATGGAATCTTTTCTTAAATCTTTATTTCTGAAACAATGAATCTAATTGCTTAAAAAGAGCAAGAATTCTTAAACTTTGCTTGAGAGAAATTTGAGTGAGATATTTTAGGAACAATGGGAGCTCGGTTATCAATTGTTCATAAACATTAGTTTATGTGAAATGAAAATTTGTTTTGCTGTCTGTTGTCTTTATTGACAATAAAGACCATTTGCTGAGAGGTAATTAAACCAAACTGTTGGTCTTGAGAGATAATGAATTAATCTTGCTTGAAACTATATTGCACAATCAGTGCTTCATTATTGTCATTGGTTTCATATGTCTTTCCTATTTGTCTGGAAGGTCTGAAGAATAGTCCATGATTTGTTTTTTCCTATTAAGAGCATAAAAATTGGAAGGTATTGTTGTTTCTAACTGAGTAAGAGTGAATAACTGAATGTAATAATTAAGAAAAAATACTGTTACTTTTATTTTGATTAAAAAACAAAAATATACAAAACAGTGTTATATATATATATATATATATATATATATATATATATATATATATAATTTATTTATTTTAATTTAAAGGAAAAACAGACCACTTTAAGGCTCTATGTAATAATTTATTTTGCCAAGCCCTTTATTAAAGGACACTGGCTCATCAGACTCCACTTCCAAACGGGGAAATGAAAAATGAAAATTGGAATGAACTTCTACACTTTTGACGGGTAGTATGAAGTTTATATAATTTAACAGAGGGGGTAATGAGGTGTAGTGTGAGAGACATGATTGAATTTAGAGAGGGTTTACTTTAATATTTCTATCTATCATTCTTAGTATTAAGGTAGGGGGGCAGACATTGACCTATTTAATCAGTTAACTTAACGGACATGATATATTGAGAGGGAAGGGGGAGCAGAGAGAAACAAAGAAGGGAGGGGGAAGTAGAGAGAAAGAAGTTGTCATTAAGTTTTGCTAAGCGACAGTAGGAGAGATAACTTTAGCAATTTATGTAAAAAATATTTTAATGTTTGATAGTAATTTAGTTTTTAAAATCACCGAAGAAATTAAATTGATATTTGCTAGCAATCTAAAATTCTAACTCTTTTAACAAATAATTTAGGGATTTAATATTATTTAAATAGTAGATTTAAAAATACATTCATAGAAAGTACATTAAAACTAATTATTTAAATTATAACAGTTTACTTATATTAATCTTTCAATATTGTAAATGATTGTTAAGGCAACATCTCTATCAGTTTGAGTCTAATTCATGAATGTAATTTAAGACTATTTTTAGATGGGTAATCTTTTTTACTTAAGGTTTTGGTCTTCAATTAAGATGAAGTAATGATTGAAGACGATTATTAAATATTTTGTTTTATCATATACTTATATATCTATCACACATACACTTATGTAAATCACATATATACATACGTTCATTTACATGTGCAATTACACACATAGTCACATACACATGTATCTACATACACAGGTACTCGTGTACTTTCATATATGAGTACTTACATATATGTTTTCAATTCTTTAGACATATTTATATTTATATCTCTTTCAATTTTACATAAAGTTCACAGTTAATGTTTAACGTTAGGTGATGACTTAAGTTTATAAATATCAAAGTAAATATTATTAATTTTAATATTTTACAATCCATATTCATAGTTAAATAGTAATATATTTAAATTTAAATCAATTTATCAATTTAAACTGAAATTACCTCCAGGTGATTAAAAAAAAAATGTTAATAAAGGAACTTTAAGTCCTTCCCTTAGAATACTTTCCATATATATATATATATATATATATACACACACACATACACAAAGAAATTTTATAATCATAAACACATACACCTGCATACTTATTTATATTACTATATTTTACATATACTTACACTCATTACATATACTAACACACAAATATTTACATTTATATATACACATATTTACATGCACAGACTACATGTAACCCTATATACATGACACGATATACATATACACACATATGCACACACACACACATATATATATATACACACACACACACAAACATATCTACCTAAATTTTTGTATACAAACACACACACATATTTTACATATACTTACACTCATTACATATACTAACACACAAATATTTACATTTATATATACACATATTTACATGCACAGACTACATGTAATCCTATATACATGACACGATATACATATACACACATATGCACACACACACACACACACATATATATATATATATATATACACACACAAACATATCTACCTAAATTTTTGTATACAAACACACACACACACCCACATATATCTATACACATACATATATTCATATATATATATATATATACACACACACATACATACATACCCATCTTACACATGCGCCTACAATACACATACATATGCGTACATATGACCCTATACAAATGTATATACATATACACATAAAATTACATGTCAATGTTCAAGTTCGTCTGCATATTTGTATATATACAATTATGTGTCCGCAACCATGTGTGCATATAATCAATTCCAAAACCAAAAATACCATAACACTTTCCTTTCTATATAGTTATTTCTAAAGATATTTAGTTAGATTGAGGTGATTTTTGTGTCTACATTTCGAAATCAATTTGTAATGTTGGTTCAGTAATATGTCCGGATCTTTGTTTTATTATCAGGATCTTCTTTTTTATACACAGGTCGCATCTATCTCTGAAATTTATTGGAGTTCTGGCTCTCTCTATCTATATATATATATATATATATATACACTAGTAATAATCTTATAAATATAAGAAATTATACTCGTCCAGAAAACCTTCGGTGTCTTGATTTGCAAATAAAAAAAAACAATGCCAAAGGGGGGAAAAAAGGTACAAAAAAGAAAGAACAGAGAACATGTATGTCAGCCGAGATTAATTGTCTAGCATCCAAGTCCAAAGAAAAAAAACCCGATACGAGTAAGTAAAATAACTAAATAAAGTGCTCAATATGCTAAGTAGAGCAAACCTAATTAAACCTAAAGAGCCAGACAAACCTACCAAGGTTTCACCTACACTGATTGTCAGGGAATACAGTATTCCCTGACGATCCGTGTAGGTGAAACCTTGATAGGTTTGTCTGGCTCTTTTATATATATATATATATATATATATATATATAAACGGTAATGACTTTTTTGTAACCCTATGTTCCTTTGTCAGAAATCTATGAACTTTTGTTTAAAAGTAATAAAAATGGCATTAATTTGTTTTAGTTGTTGAAAAAGGTCAGTTTATAGCCTAACATACAACCTTACAGATAAATAGAAATTACAAACTTCCACAAGCTTTACTTATCAATTTGCTAATGTTTAGTACTTAAACGCTATAGTATAGCATACAAACTTATAAACAAGTTCTAGAAGGTTTCAGAAAGCATAGTACTACTATGCTTGTATACAATTTTAGCAATTTTGTGTTGAGGTGATATTTAAAAAAAAACAAACTCTTCTTCATTATTTTTGAACAAAAGTTCATTGAATTATGATACAGGAAATCAATTATTCTACAAAAAGTCATAACCCTAATCAGGAAACGAGCAAGAATTAAACTGAGAAAGGCACTTACTGAGAAAAAGGTCATGTGTGTTCTATACAACAGGGCTCTACGGACAAATTTACCTTTAGTTGAACTTTGACAACTAAATATTTTCGCTTACTAGACAAATCCATGTAATGTTATTTCATTCTAATGTTATGAATAAAACAATTCCAGGTGAAGTTTTGTTTTATTTTCTAATTGTCTAAGACAATACAGACAAAATTTATGGGAGGAAATTTAGAAATTTCAAGAACAATTACATTCAGTGGTACTATTACCTGGCAAATATCACTTAGAATAATTCATGTTTGAAGATCTCATCAGTTTCAATATTAGTTACTAAACTTGAAACAACAACCTCATAAAAACATTACATTCACTTCAATTGTTACCTGGCAAACTTTGAAAGGTGTCGTTTAGAAATATTCTGTAAACTTACTGACAAAATTTAAATGCAAATTTGAAGTCTTCAAGATCTCATCATTTTCAATATTACAGTGTAACCAGGATATAAGAGAAACCCGGATATAAGAGAGAGTTTCTCTGGTCCCAAATTAGAGCCTGTGTTAATGTGTATATAATAGACCAAACCCGGATATAAGAGACTTCTCCGGTCACGATGACTCTCTTATATCTGGGTTACACTGTACTAAACAACCTCAAACAAAAAGATCATAAATACATTGTATTGAGTCTAGAAACTGTAGAACTGTTTACAGTTACCTGGCAAATATCACTCAGGATAATTCAGTCAACTGACAAATGCAAGTTTGAAGATCGCATCAGTTTCATTATTATTAAACTTGAAACAACAACAACAACAACCTCATAAAAACATTACATTCACTTCAACTGTTACCTGGCAAAGGTGTCATTTAGAAATATTGCAGTTATTGTAACACTCTTAACAACAGGTTTTTACCTTATTTTCAATTTCCCTCTCAGGTTGGTAAATGTCACTCAGAAATATTAACTATATTAACGCTGATCTAAGATCTTAAAGTGGGACTGGAAAGGGAAATGTCCAGATGGTCTGGCAAACACATACTGTGTCTTTGTGTTACTGACATTGAACTTATTTCTATCTTTTAAAATTTATAACTCCATTTGCCCAAATATTGAATTGCATTTCCCTTTTTATTCCAATTTCCAGTCCCACTTTAACACTTGCTCAATTTGAATTGTCAAATCAATAGCTTGTGACTCTAAATCTTTCTGTTTTCAAACAGTACTGCTTTGTCCTTACACTTTCAATCAACAGACACAATGTTAGCTGGCCAGTCACACTGTCCTGGCCCCCCAGCAATCCTTCTCCTGCTGTTTGCCATCCACTTGTCAATGGATTTCTCTGGGTTGAATTCAGCCAGATCTGGACCTTCAGAAGAAAGCAAGATTAAGTCTGACAGTCTCTGTACAGACAAGCTGCTCCGTATGTTGCTCTTTATTCTCTTCTGTGCAGAAAAGGCTCTCTCACACTCTGCGGTGCTGATTGGAAGAGTGAGCATTATTCTCACAAGATGAAGTACATTGCAGAAGTCAGTCTTGTATGGGTCCTTGGTCAGTAGGATTTTCCACAGATCAGAATAAGACTTGTCCCTGAAAGTATTTGCAACAAAGAATTTCATGTGTCTGAACAACTTCCATATTGCATCCTGCAGCCACAAGAGGTTTTCCAAACCAGTCACAAATAATGTCTATTTCATGATTTCCAAAATGGAAAAATTCCCTTTTGCATTCTGGCCATGTGTCATGATTGAACACCTTAATGAAACTTTTCACCACACCTTGAGCATCTACACTTGTATTTGTTCCCAACAGATTTTGAAACCTTGACTAGTTCTTTGATTGTAATGTCAACTGTAGACTCAACATGCTTCTTTAGTTTTTCTTTGGCCTCATAAACAGGACTCCCGGTCATTTCAACTCCTTGAAATTTGGGATTACCCTGCAAATTTTCAGACTGTTGTTCTTCAATACACAGGATAAACTTTTCATACATTCCCCCAGGAATGTATTCCTCCTTCATACTTGAAACAGTTATCATACAATCCTTAATTGATGCAACTGCTACAGGAAGAATCAGATTGTTTGTCTGTAGTTTTAGACTGAGCAAAGCTAGCTCGCCAAATAGATCGGATATGAAATGGCAAAATGCAGTGAATACAAGATCCTTTAATTGCTTGTTTATTTTCTTAGCTCTACCAGCAATGTCTGCATTTGATGATGTTGCTGCAAGATTTTCCATGAGTGTAGACTGCTGCGTATTGACCATGATCCTCAGCCAAATGACCATCTTTCTTTCCTTGGAGAAAGACTCTCATTGCCCTGTCTACATGGGGAATCCATCTGGTACCCTTCACTGGCGCTGGTGAGTAGATTCTTGCTTCAAGTTCTTCTCCAATGATCTTGAGTTCTCTCTTGCTCTTTGGACTGAAGTGGTAAGTCTTCCATATCAAATGTAGACAGTCATTGACAGACTGCATAATAGGAGTCTGTTCTTGTAGTTTCAATAGGGCTAATTCAAGCCTATGTGCCATACAGTGAAAGTCTATGAGACGGGGAACTTCCTGCCTTAACAGTGACACAACACCATTCCTCTGTCCTGTATTCACATTTGTCCCATCTGCACAAAACCCAACAATTCTCGATGACATTTCATCATCACTGATCCCCACTTTTGAAAGAACAGATTTAGTAGCAGAGATAATGCCTTTAGCATGGCCATGTTCAATGGCAATAAATTCAACAAGTTTATTTTCTGCTTTGCCATTCAACACTGTTCTCACATAAACTGCTTCATTTTCTGACACAGAGCTGTCGGTGGCACCATCAATCATAACTGACACGTAATGAGTCACTGATAGATTCCAATGTCTCGTCTCTGATCGTGCTTGCAATAGTAGACATCATTTCACCACACCTAACATCGTTACTGCATGCAGGTGTCACAGGTAGCCCATTTTGTATTGAAGTAAGAGTAGGGGCTTGAGTTTTGTAAAGACCATTTCTTCCTTCCCTATACAATAAACTGCGTTAAATTTAACTTTCAAATCCTTTTCGTTTGATTTGATTTCTACATCGAGAAATTTCTTGGTAATGTGAGACTTTTCAATTGAGTGTTTGCTTGTTTTATTAATGATAAAGTCACGGCACTTGCCATGTCTAAGACTTTTACTATGGGCAAGGACGTTTTCACGTTTAAATTTAGTACTACCATCTACAAAATCAGTTTTTCCAGCCAAAGTTGAACCAGGCCTACGACAAAAATCACAATACATCGCGTTTTTTTTCTCTATTGTAACGAAGCCAGGCAAAAGTTGACAACCAAACTTGTTGGAATTCTCTTACAATGGATGGCTTACTTTCATTTTGTGTGTCATCATTACTTTGTTTATCATTCGGGGCATTCTTTTGAGTCTCAGTTTCATTCAGCATTTCTACTTTGTTTGATTTTGCGAAGAAAGCCGATATTGGCTTTAGTATTGTTTTCTTCGTTGCCATGTTTCTTTAAATCTTTGCGCATGCTCAGAAAGACGAATGAAACATGAAACTGCAAATAAAATGTGTGCCGCCATCGTCAAAATGCCAATGAATATCTTGTATATTGTTCTATTAAACCTTTTATTGTTTAAATAATTTGATATTGCTCGTTTTATTAAAAAAAAAGGTTGAACAGACATTTTTCACTCAGTAATGAGCTTTGGAAGATTGTCGGTGAAAAAAACACAGTCGCCAAAAGATAAGCATTTTATTATTTCTAGTCGCCACTTGGAAAAATCACTCGCAAATGCGACTGTTTCACTCGCAATGTAGAGCCCTGTCTTGGATCTCCAAGGTAATTCTCCAGTACAAGTTCTTAAAGAAAGTAGAGAATGATCATCAACTTTCTTATGATCATTCACCAATGGCCATGAAAACAGAAACACTATTCCATTTCATGAAGAAATGGGGCCAAATTCTGGTAAACAAAGCTGATTTCCTAGGCAAAAACTCTCCTGACGCTTGTAGACAATGTGAGAAATAATGGCCATATGACAAGAGGCATGTTAAATAAATTTCTCCATATTACCATAGGGAATGCATTTTAATGAGATCCTTTATCGATCTTACACATAACTTGGATCACAAGCAAGACTTGATAAAGTCTAAAAAAGAATCTGCAATTATATTGGTTCTGACCTAGCTTCAGTCACTTTCCAATCACCATAATGTAACTTCCCAGTACTTTTTCTATAAATACTTTCATGGTAATTGTTTTGATGAACTTTCCTTTATGGTATTTTGACTTTATGAATTTAAGTGCAGTACTAGATTGGCAGCTAGGTTTCATCATTTTACAGTTGAAATGGTTAGATGTAACTGTAAGTTCTATATTGATAGTTTCTTCTCTTGCACTTCTCACTAATGGAACTCTCTGCCGGCTTCTTGCTTCCCAGTGAACTTTGACCTTCAAAAATTTAAATGGCATGTCAATTGTTCTCTTCTATTTTAATTCCTTTTTTTTATTCTTCTCTTTCCTTAATGATGTTTGTTTTTTTTTTTTTTGTTTTTTTTTTCTTATATTCTCTAAGACCCAGTAGGCCCTTGTCTTAGTGGCTTTATTGCCTTGCTTTGGGCGAAAGGATTTAAAACAAAAAAAAATTTATTTCGTCCTGTAGGAAGTGATTCTTTTTGTCAGATTAAGTTTAAGATCTGGTATAGCTACTCTTTAATAGCACCTTTCTTGGCACCTTTTGCACAAAATTTGCAGTTGTTTTCATCTTCTGTACATATCTAGATGTAATGTTGATGGATCTTGATAAATGGCATCCTGAGAATGCAATTGGAAGGGTGGAAATAACTGAACTTTTGATACACCTTGGGACCTATGTGACTCCAAAACAATTTAAATAGGATTTTACTAGTTTGGTACACAGGAGTGAAAATACTAACAGTTGGAAAAGAATGAGGGGGTGATGTACAAAAATAAAAGATTCTTTTGAAATTATAGGTTAAATGCAGCTTTTACCTTTTCCAATACTTCTGACCAATTCTCCTCCAGCTGAAGGTTGGGACCAGACATTGAATATTTTGCATAGCCTGTCTGTCTACTGAAGGTGTCCAGAATAAGACAACCTCTCAGTGAGCCCTATCACAAACTTGTCTTTTTGGACCTGTCTCATTCCCCTACCCTCAGTATTTTGTGTTTCTTATATAAAACTATTGCTAGTCCACTGTGAGACAAAAAGGCCTTTTCCAAATTCTTCTGTGATGACCATGACTCTAATTTCTGCCATGTTTTACTACCAAATCTCTCTTTCCTCTCTTCATCTTCTTGTTACTACACATTGATCACTAATTGGACAACCTTTTACTTCATCTGTTAATCATTTCCTATTTGTCTAACTTGATTTTTATTTTTTGATGGTTTGGATTGTAACCAAAGTTAGTTTAAAGTCACTTTTTTTTATTTTATTTTTTTTTAAAGTTGTGCTCAGTTTTTCTGGGGAAATAAATGTAGCCTTAAACAAGATTAATGCCCAAGAGTGAAAAGGTTTCAAATTATACCATGCTGAACTTGTAAATCAGAACTTCCTTCAATGGAAATACTGACATTCTCATTGAAAAAAAAAAACTGCAATTACTTCCTTCCATAATTAGGCTACTTATCCCACAATTTTGTATTCTATTACTAGGCTTTACTCTATCATTACACAATAGAATGGGTTTATTTGAGCATACTTAAAGACTAAGAATTATCTTTGTCGGAAACTCATAGCTAGCTATATATATATATATATATATATATTATATATAAGATAAAACAATAAAAAACAAACTCACAAGCTACTACAGGCTAAGAAAAACCTAGTTTGAAAATATATTTATATGGAGACGTGTTGAGCCAATATCAGTATGCAAATTTTTCATGCTTAGCAATTTGATAAATTTAGAGATGCAGTGATTACCATTGCACAGCTTGATATGCTGATAATGCTTGTGAGTTTAATTTGTTTTTATTTATTTCATAAGCTCTGTAATTTAATTCACTTTAAATTGAACACTTTATTTTAGGTACCTCCAAAAATTTCTATACCTAAGGTTTAAATATATTTTTCATAAAGGAAAAATCCTTTACAAAGCTTTCCTCCAGCTTCAACTGAAAGCTAAAGGATTAAATTTTCTAATTCCAGGAAAAAAAATACCGTGGAGTATTTCAAATAGAAATTTTAATGATTTTTAGTCGATGAATCCGAAAAACCAATCAAAACAGCCATTTTTAACTTTTTTAGAGAAATTTAAACAAAACTTATTCTTTCCTTTTTGAAAATCCTGCTAAAATAAGATATACATTTCTGAAATGTTACTTTTGTAAAATTAGCAAATTTAAAGTTAAATTAATCTGTTCTGAAACAAATATCACTTGTATCATAAAACTTTCTAGATAAACATTTAAATATAATAAATAATTTTATTAATTATTAATATTACATTAAGTTATTACATTTTTAATTTAATAACTGAGTTAACTAAAATTATTATTATATTAATAATTAAATATCTCATTCAGTTATTGTTTAAATTGATAAATGAGATAATTTTATTATCTCAATTTAATTTTTAATTTAATAACTGAGGGTGACATAAGCCGAAGACCTTTATATGTCAAGAGGCTTTCCCTAAGGAGGAGACAAGCTTTGAAACATGTGACCTTTTAACCATAATGTCACTTATGAGATATCATACTAAAAAAATATAACATTTTGACACAAAAAAAAAAATCTTTAATTATGGTAAAAAGTTTTTGTAGCATGATTTGTATTAAGCTTTTAATTTTCGCTTAGTAAATATAGTCTTAAAAATTTAATAACCTACCCCATACTCTGTTTGGAAGAATTTTAAAACATTTTTTAAAATTAAAGAAAAATGAAAAAAACTAAAAGAAAAATGCAAACAATTCTTATAAAAATTCTTTATTCATCGAAAAAAATTTTCTTCTTCAGATAATAATGTCCTTATTGTATATCATTTATAAAAGCAAATAAAAGTCTATCTAATTTGATAATTAGATATTTTTATTGCAGTTTTTATTTTATGATTTGGAGCAGATTTTTAAAAGTTGACAGGAGTTGTGAAAAAAGAAATTGATGATTTAATTTCTCCAAGGAGTCCTGCTTATGAGTAATAGAAAAGAATTTGTGAACTGTTTGAAATTCTAGAAAATTTCATAAAATTAATTTGTGGTGGTGGTGGGGGGGAAGATGTAGAAATTTTTTTTTACCAAGATTTTCTAAAAATTTCAAAAATAAATTAATTCATTTTTTAATAAGTCCTGAAATTATTTGATTTTTGCAAGAATTTCCAAATTAATGGGTTTTCCCCCAGAAACTGCTACACTTAAAATGGCCATTACCACAAATAGTACAAAGTTGACACCCCACCCCAAAAAAACGAGATTTTTACCCAAATTTAGAACATGTTAGAAAGAAGAAAAAATTTTTTTTAAATAATTAAAAAATACTTTCTTCTTTCCTCTTAATAATAACATAAACATTTTAACAATAAAACTTTGTTTTTTATTAAGTTTATGGCCTTTTATCATTAGGCTACACTGATTCTTAGCTTTATTAGCTTGCAAAATCTTTAGTGTAGTGTAGCTGGTCCACGATATCATCATTGTTTGAGCTTTGTATGTGTTATCTCTCTCTCTCTCACTCACTCACTCACTCACTCACTCACTCACTCACTCACTCTCACACACACACACACACACATTATATGTGTGTGTGCAAATATGTAGAAAAATAGGAAAGAACACGTTAGGTAAATAATCCGGAGTTCTTTAGTATTGTTTTTATTTAAAAAAAAAAAAACTGTGCTCCATACAGAAATAGAACTTAAATTATAATTATTCTTACGAATGAACATGCTTATAAAGATGCGTAATTTCAAAATTGGTTATTCCTAAATTTTCGCTTGGGGATGAAACAGGTCTTTATACTTTAATTCAATTTAATTTTAATAATTATATTGAGGTTTTTGGCTCTTGTTTTTGAAACATGAGAACTGTTATGTAGCGAAGGAATCATTTTTTTAAAAAATAATTATATATATATACATACATACACATATGAGAGAGAGAGAGAAATAATACGAGTAAAAGGTTTGTCACTTAACTGTGATTGATGTTACCTTCAGCATTCTGACTCTAGAGTTTTGTATACAGATCCTCCAGGAATCACTCCATCCACTCGTCAGGAGGTGTCAGATATATATTTTGGAATTAATTTTTCATTAATTAATCCAACAGATTATATTACTTAAATGGAGCAGCTACTCAAATATGAAGTGTAATCTCTGTGACAAACCTTCAACAAACCTACCAGGATTGAAACGTCTATGGTGCTTCACATGTTTAGTTTGCCATTTGCAATTTGTAAAAGGCACATGTGCAAACTGGCATTCTTGATATACCTAGCAAGTGACAGCCATGCAAATTCTAAATCTAGATAACGGCTAAAGAATTTGTTGATGGGTAGAAGGACTTTTGACTGGCATGAAAGTGACTACCAAAGATAGAGGCTTTAGTTACTAGCCTGAGAATATCCAGGTTAGCCATGAAACTGATAACTGACATTAAAAGAAATCATATTCCACCTGTTCTGATTTCTAACTTCTTGGTTTTCTTCTCTTTTTTTCTCTTTCTTCTTGCACAAACCTTGAACAATTCCTCTTCTGGCTAATCTTGAATTCGGTTTTCTTTCTCCTAGATTGGTTGTCACTAAAGCAAGAGACTCAATGCCTTTAAAGGCTGAAACTTTGGCTTGGTATACCAATCCACTTTCCATGCCAATTACTACTAATAGGCTATATGCCAAGCCCAATGGCTAGCAAAACACAAAAGATGCTGATATGCGATAGAGGAGTCTGTTGGTAAGACATAGCAGAGAATATCTGTCATTGTCATCATGGAAGGAGTTAAGGCCTTTGAATAGCAGTGGATTCATAATGGCTAATAAAGATTTTGGAAGTTGAATTTTTTATATTTTTAACTTTCTTCATAGAATATTTTATATTAATATTTATTTCTATAAATATTTTCATGGTAACTGTTCTGATGAGTTTTTCCTCTTTGGTATTATGACTTTATAAATTTAAGTGCAGTACTAGATTGGCAGCTAGGTTTCATCATTTTACACTTGAGTAACCATAAGTTCTATGCTAACAATTTCTTATCTCGCACTGCTTGTTTGTGGAACCCTCTTCCAGCTTCTTGCTTTCCAGTCAACTTTGATCTTCAAAAATCTAAATGCATTGTTAATTATCATCATCTGTCTTGGTTCCTCTTTTTTATTGTTCTCTCTCCTTAATGTTTTTCTTTTTCTTATTCTTTCACACTCAGTAACCCCCTGTGTCTTAGTAGCTTTATTGTTTTGCTTGGGTTGAAATGATTGAAAAAAAAGAAAAAAAAAAGAAAGCTGAATCAGTTTAAAATATTGCAATCCAGTCCCATCTTACTCTTCCCATTTTGCAGATATACAAAATCTGCCCAAAATATTGCTTTTTTTTTTCTCAACCATTGTTTAAGTATTTACAAATAAAACACCTTCTTCCCATTAAAGGACAAGTTACCACCAAAACTTGTATTATTTCTACTAATGTCCAATAGTTATAGTCAATACTAGCTACAGGAAGAGATACTTAAACCATGTTCTTTTATTGTCCTCTCTCCTTAATGATTTTTCTCAGATTCTTTCATACTCAATGCATATTAGTGGCTTTTATTGCCTTGCTTGGGGTGAAATGATTAAAAATATATATTTACAAATATGCTATGCATCTAAACAAAATCACACACAATCTTATTTGACAAGGACTTTTTACTGCTTAAGATAAAGAAGTCAAAGAATAATGACATATACTTTATAGATAGTAAATAAGTTTCCAGATCTTTTAAAAAATTCATGTGGAAAAATAATTTGCATTACTATATTTTTCAACATATTAAATTAAAAAAAATTTATTAGCTCTTAAAGTCTTTGATCAATGTATTTTTACACTGCATTATGAATATTATCTTAATAAAAGAGAATGATAAATTTTAATATTAGACACAAATACTTAAAGATTGACTGAGTAGTAATTTTTTTTCTATGTTATCCATACGAAAAAAAAACAAAAAAAACTAAGTACTTTGGTATTGTGTAATTAACTTAGTCATTGATAGTGATGCGGAAGATGTGAGTGAGTGTGTTTAGTGGATAGAGAGATGGAAAGATAATACATAATGATTGATATACTTTAGATGCTGATGATTAGTAGAGATGTAAGTATTTAGTCTACAGGTTTCATTTTCTTTTAATCAGGTCAAGGTTCAAAATATAGTATCACAAAAAAGAAATTAGTATTGGTTATAACTGAAAAAAAAGAACCATTTTCCCCAGTTACTATAATCTTAACTTCAAGTCTAGGATCAACCATTATCTATCCTATATATCCTCACAACCTGCACTTCTTACATCCTTCTCTTATGTTTATGTAACAACCTCGTTCAGTAACCCTCTACATTGAGTGGCTCTTGAGCCTTGTATTGAGGTGACAATTAAAAAGCATGAAATTGGTTATGAATTTGTTAATAAGGACGTGTACCTATGTTTCATAGACTATGCAAAGGCCTTTGACAAAGTATACCACAAGGATCTGATGGAACTGCTCAGCAACCTTGATATAATCGGGAAAGATATCAGAATAATCAAGAACCTATACTGGCAGCAAACAGCATGGATGTGCATAGGGAACGAGTTCAGCAAATATACAAAAATAGAAAGGGACATAAGGCAAGGATGCGTCTTCTCACCCGACCTGTTCAACCTATACAGCAAGGCAATCCTGAGAGAATTGGAAACCCTACCGGGATTTAGCATTGGCAGCCACAATCTTCACAACATAAGATATGCAGATGACACAGTAAGCAGACACAGAAATGAAATTACAAAATCTCCTACAGAAGGTAGCAATGGAGAGTGAGAAGAAGAGATTAAGCATAAATTACAAAAACATGGAGTGCATGGTTGTCAGTAAGAGGATGAGCCTGAAATGCGATTTACAGTTTGGGAACACTAGAATCAAGCCGGTGCATAAGTTTAAATACCTGGGAAGCGTCTTGACAGAGGACGGTAAGTGTGACACTGAGATCCGTAGATGTACTGGGATGGCCAAGGACACATTCAAAAAGCTGAGCAGAGTACTGTGAGACAGGAGGATAAAGAAAAGAATACTGAACTGTTATGTGATATCTGTCCTTCTTTACGGCAATCAATGTTGGCCGATTTCCTCAAAGATGAAGAAGAGACTTGAGGTGACAGATGTGGTTATACAGAAGTATGCTAAGGGTATCATGGACTGAGTGTGTGAGCAATGATGAGGTCTTAGAGAGGGTGCAAACAGTGAGGAGGCTTATGCTTAACATCAGGAAGAGACAGCTGAAGTTTCTGGGACACATAATGAGGAAGGAGGACCTGGAGAATCTGATACTCACAGGTTGAATAGAGGGCGAGAGAAACAAGGGAAAACAGTGTATGACATACCTAGAGGACTTAAGCAAGTGGATGACAGAATGTGGTCTGGGGGAGGAAGCAGAGGGACGGAACTTGAGAGCTGCAAGGGATAGTGGGAGGTGGAGAGCCATGATTGCCTACGTCCTGAAATTACATGGCATATAAAAAGTAAGAATCTTAATAATAAGAAGGATCTGGTGATATTTTTTTTTAATTTCTTTAATGATCCATTGATTTTTAAATGAAAATCTGGGAATTTACTTATTTATTAATTGAATAAAGACAAAAGAAAAACTTAGCATACTCCGAGGGACTTTATCAAGGCAAATGCAAGGATATTTTATTTTGCAAGAAGCATTTATAAACAAGAGCAAAAATATTCTTAGTTTTTCAAAATTTTTAAATCTAAGAAACGCTCTTAAATATTCATCCGTTTAACTGAAAGTCTAGGTAAGTTATGCCGGATGCTAAGTGACATAATTTAATGTCGAATAAATGAAAGTGAATAAAAGATGTTGAAATTTTTATGCAAATTAATATTTAAATTATTTTGGTTTGGAATTAATTTATTTTGAATAAGATGAGGTTATGATTTTAAACATTTTCTTTTAATGTTTTTAACATCTTTATAGTCCTGTATTTTGGCTTTGGAAAGTAGTAATTCTTTCAGGAATGGAGATATTAATTGAAGACAAAATGACAGTTACATTTATTAACATGTGAAGTTACTGTGTGAATAGTTTCATCAGTACAACAATGATAATAATATATTGGTAAGTTTTAACTGTTGATATTTACAAAGAACTTGGATAAACAATAACTTATAAACGTGTGTGTGTGTGTGTGTGTGTGTGTGTGTGTGTGTGTGTGTGTGTGTGTGTGTGTATATATATATATAATATTTTTTTTTATTTTTAGACTTTGTATTTTCATACTATCTTTGGAGAGTGAATGAAAAAAAAAACCTTTATTTTTTTTTTTTTTTAATTTAAAAATGTTTCCCCCCCCCCTTGCCCTCTGGTTGATTAATCTCCCAAAATTTCAACTCACTTCCCTGATGTGATTAAAGCTGTGTTCATCCAATCCTCTGAAATGATCAGCTTGATCTCAAATTCCAAATCATAATGCATTGATTGGCAGATCAGATCAGTGGACACATCTGTTGGTTTAAGAGAAGGTGGGGAGAGAAATCACACACACACACACACACACACACACACACACAAAAAAAGCAAGGCATGTAATTGTGGTGAGGATAAAATATGCAACAATTTAAAAAAAAATAAGTTTAGATATTTACCAACTCTAAAATCCCTCATTTTCAAGACACTGAAAATAGCTCATGGCATCAAGGAGTTTCATATTTCAGCCATCCTACTCATAACCTTACTATTGAGGTATTTTAATGGTTTTAAATCCAATTCTATTCAATAAATTAGATATATTATAATGCAGGAAGCCTGATATTATACTAGTATTTTCAACTTTTTTACCCTTGTGGAATCCTTGAAATAGTTTTCATGTCTCAGGGAACCCCTGCAAAAATTATTATATACTAGTATTAATATCTATCTCTTATATTTTTTTTTTATTGTAGTTCAGATGGTAAACATAGTATATGGACACAGTGCATGTTTTCTGTATTCTAGTGAGTCACTCAATGATACACTAATCACACTGATGCCACATAGGCAACACTAAATGTATTCCCTATAATTATTATAATTTCAAATAATATAAAATATTATTATAACTGAGGATTTCCAGCAATATGCTGTACCTGTATTATGAATATAAAATTACTTAAAAATGCATTAGCCTATTTATTACTTTCTCATGGAATCCCTAGCAACCCTTTGTGAAACTTTAGGGTTCCAGAGACCCCTCTTGAAAAACACTGTCTTATAACATGAAAATGAAAAAAAAGTACTAAAATATATATATATATATATATATATATGGTTTAAGCATTAAAACAGAAAATTGAAATTATTATATTATGACACAATATAGGTCTCCAACTTGATTGGCTTAGAACAGACACTTTGTTGAGTGAGCTGTAAATGATTTTATCTGAACCTGAAACAAATGGTGTTTTAAGACAACAGTAAAATCTTGATGTGAGATCTTCAAAGTAACCATCTGCTGTCTGTGAGTAGAGAAAAAGGAAATAAATGAAAACCTTTTGGATCAAGTGCCACCAGGCTGGAAGATAGGGAATTCATGTCATAGACCTATATAATCGGGCCATATTCTAGCATGGGGGAAGTGACAAGCCATCCATCATGATGTAGAGATGGGCAAATATTTGGTAGGAGAGTCAGAAGCTTTCCATCAGGATATAGTTACAGGCATAGGAGCATTCGGAGTACTTGCTGACCAAAGAGAAAATTTAATTTTTTTGTTGAACATACAATGATGTCTTGAGTTTTTTTTTTTTTTCTTTTTTTAATAAAAATGCATACAGAAATTGTAGCATATTTGTCTAGTCAATGGAAGATTGGGAGAGATATGGTTTATTTTTACAATATATGTTAACAGGATCCTGATAATATGTACAAAAATTGATCAATAAACCTGTAGCTTGTTACTGCAGAAGATTCTGCTCAAAATCATTATGGTCACATGATTTGCCACCACACTAACCATATTTGGTGGCAATGCCCTCTCAGTGTACATGTGATGCTGTAGATCAAGGGACGTCAAATAACCCCACAAATCAAAAATGAAAGATTCCATTTTTCTGACATCTCCTTAATACACTCTGTTCAAACTCTAATCATTCATGTTACTTCACTATGAGCAGACTTAGAGTATTCACACTGACTCACCATATATTAAAGTACAATAGATATAGTGATAGGCATTTGTATAATGTCGAGGTATGTTGGTTTTACCGATCATTAACTTTACATCATGCTATTCAGTTACTTTTGGCACATTAGTATATGTAATATATTTGTATATTTAGGCAGCAAATCCTCTTTTAGGCATGTCTGATTCAATAAATTACAGACATTATGTCTGCTAACTTTAAACAAAATCTGCTCATACTCATGAATAACTTTTCATGTATTGATATTAAAGGATGAGAGAAATGTGCTATAACTGTTTAAATTTCTTTTATTTTCATTTTCTAAGTACTTTTGATCTTCTTCCAAGATCATCTTCAGGGTTGCAGTAGTACAAAACTATATGTTGCTCAAGGGTACAAGTATTTATACAAAGCTGTGTGTAACTATCCATTACCGTAATTTTTCATTAGGTTTTTAAATGTAAATGGTTGGCAATGTGCTGAGCATTCATTAGAACATGAAAAAACTATCCATTATGGAATTTTTTCCCCTATGTTATAATGTCATGGTCACGTGTGCATTAAAGTATGAAAAACTGTTCCTTTATAGGCATTTTAGAACATTACTTCAGTATTCATAGTTGATTCTTTTTCCATGTCAGCTTTAATTTTTTAATATAAATTGCTTCTAGGATCTGTAGCTTGAATTTATTATTTTCTTAGTGTAGGATAGTTGTGTTGTTGATCAGTAAAGAAGATCGAAAGTACTTGGAATATGAAAATAAAAGAAATTTAAACAGTTATAGCACATTTCTCTCATCCTTTAATATCAATACACGGAAGGTTATTCGTGAGTATGAACAGATTTTGTTAAAAATTAGCAGACGTAATGTCCGTAATTTATACAATCAGACATGCCTAATATATATATATATATATATATATATATATACATACATACATTGCAAGAATGAATTTAAGCATGTTGAATTTTTTAATTTTTTTTTTTTTATATATATTGTATTTTTACAATTTTCAGATACGTTTTTGCACAATTGGTTGTAAATTGTGGATGTAACAGTCCAAAGTGCAAGTTTTAAAGTATGTTGATTTGTTTTAGTCATTATCAGGAGCTAATTTTTGTTCATATTATCAACAAAACTTTTGTTAACTACATCCTGGCCTTTTCATGAATACTGGATTTCAAATTTAAATACACATGCATTATATGAGTGACCACATGTGTAGAATGGTGTTACACTGCTTAACAGCACAGAAAAATGAATCTATCTATCTATCTATCTATCTATCTATCTATCTATCTATCTATCTATCTATCTATCTATCTATCTATCTATCTATCTATCTATCTATCTATCTATCTATCTATCTATCTATCTATCTATCTATCTATCTATCTATCTATCTATCTATCTATCTATCTATCTATCTATCTATCTATCTATCTATCTATCTATCTATCTATCTATCTATCTATCTATCTATCTATCTATCTATCTATCTATCTATCTATCTATCTATCTATCTATCTATCTATCTATCTATCTATCTATCTATCTATCTATCTATCTATCTATCTATCTATCTATCTATCTATCTATCTATCTATCTATCTATCTATCTATCTATCTATCTATCTATCTATCTATCTATCTATCTATCTATCTATCTATCTATCTATCTATCTATCTATCTATCTATCTATCTATCTATCTATCTATCTATCTATCTATCTATCTATCTATCTATCTATCTATCTATCTATCTATCTATCTATCTATCTATCTATCTATCTATCTATCTATCTATCTATCTATCTATCTATCTATCTATCTATCTATCTATCTATCTATCTATCTATCTATCTATCTATCTATCTATCTATCTATCTATCTATCTATCTATCTATCTATCTATCTATCTATCTATCTATCTATCTATCTATCTATCTATCTATCTATCTATCTATCTATCTATCTATCTATCTATCTATCTATCTATCTATCTATCTATCTATCTATCTATCTATCTATCTATCTATCTATCTATCTATCTATCTATCTATCTATCTATCTATCTATCTATCTATCTATCTATCTATCTATCTATCTATCTATCTATCTATCTATCTATCTATCTATCTATCTATCTATCTATCTATCTATCTATCTATCTATCTATCTATCTATCTATCTATCTATCTATCTATCTATCTATCTATCTATCTATCTATCTATCTATCTATCTATCTATCTATCTATCTATCTATCTATCTATCTATCTATCTATCTATCTATCTATCTATCTATCTATCTATCTATCTATCTATCTATCTATCTATCTATCTATCTATCTATCTATCTATCTATCTATCTATCTATCTATCTATCTATCTATCTATCTATCTATCTATCTATCTATCTATCTATCTATCTATCTATCTATCTATCTATCTATCTATCTATCTATCTATCTATCTATCTATCTATCTATCTATCTATCTATCTATCTATCTATCTATCTATCTATCTATCTATCTATCTATCTATCTATCTATCTATCTATCTATCTATCTATCTATCTATCTATCTATCTATTTATTTATTTATTTATTTATTTTATGCATATTTTAAAATGCAGTCGTCCTATGGTGAAGGATATTAAATGAATGCTTCTTTTTTACAATAATTATTTTTATTCACTCAAACTAGTTTGAACATTCATGAGTCTATCATAGTGAAAAGATTATGAGGATAGCATTCTGTGTCATAACATAGTTGGTCAATGTAGCTGATTGCTGGGCTAGTTGTTCAGAGCAGTAAATCACTTGCAAGTTCTTGTTTTGCTCATCAGCAGTGTATTGCAAAACAATGTGTGTTGTATAGTATTTTGGTATTGTCCAATGATACTTGTCATGTCAATTGTTTAATTTTTTTTTTTTTTTTTTTTTTTTGTGATATGTACATGCACTAGGTTTCTATAAGTGACAAGGTAACCTACAAGAATGTGTGGTGATTGTGTGAACAATGTAAGAATTTAAGGTTTTTTGTTTTGTTTTTTGTTCTAATTTTTATTTTTATTTAACTCGCATTAAATTAAATCTTTCACTGCAGGTGACAGCATTTTAAAATGTTTGAAATATTTAATATGCATATAAAATAATTTAAAAAGATACATATAAAATATTCAGGGTTAAATCATATATCGAACATTTGTTCACATGATGTCATTTGGAATGTAATGTTCAAATAAAATTCTGCTAGCATGTAGCAAATAACTCCTGTCAATGATGCTGACAATATTTAATTCTTGATAATGACAAAGATGGTTGAAAGTACTAAAACAAAAGAAATGATCTTTGAACATTTTACCTACAGTTTTCATCCAGACAGACAATAAATTACTTGAAAAATATAATAAAAGACTTCGAATTTAATACTTGTTTTTTATTATATATATTAAAAAAGAAATGTAACTTTATTCACGATTGTGCAGGTATCTCAGATATTCTATTTTTAAATTCCAAACATTTTAATATATATTTTTTCTCTCTTCACCCATCATCTTACAGTGTTGTGAGTAGCTAACTCTAATCACTTTATTAGTACCTGTGGACATGGCAGTCATTACTGAGGAATGTTCCGCTAAATTAACCAAAATGGACAGGGTATTCAATTTAGTAGCCTAAGCATTCAAAATCACCAATGCATGAAGCTTTGCATTCTAACATTTTAAGACAGCTTAGATGAGGGGGTGGCCAAACATACTTAATGTAAGAGCCATATACAATAAAGTTAAGATGTTTAAAAGTCACAAGACATGAAAAAGATTTACACATGTTTTTGTTATATACACATTAACATTAAGTTTATATTTTAATCCAATGGGGTTTCAATTCAAACCCAGTAAATAATTAGAAAAGCTTGAATTTTTTCTTATTTACCTTGTATATATTAACTGCCTGTTATGATATGAACTCTTCTTTGGTGTTTTGTATGTAAATTTATTGTATGCAAATGAACATACATTTTCTCTTATAAATTCTGCTGTATTTTTGGGGGGCAGATTATGTGGAAAGACACTGATAGTGTTATTTGGCTCAGTTTCTTTTGTTGAATATAGCCTTACTTAAGGTTATCACTGTCTTGTCTTCCTGCTGCTTTGAACTGCTTTTAAATTCATAACACTGATGAAAAAGGTGCACTGCCAACATATTTCCACAATCTGCATATTAAGGGTCAAAAAGCAGGATGTGGCTCACAAGCCGCAGTTTGGCCACCCCTGGCTTAGACTCTTTGCAGAACTCATTTCACTCTCTTGTTACTGCAAAGAAAATTTAATAAATATTCTTTTCATTGTTTTATTGAGTAACTGATTTCATTATGATTGTATATTTAAAAGGAAACAAAAAAGAAGTTTATTGCTGAACTGGTTGTTCAATATGATATGGTAAAGAAATATAACAAATTTTCATGAATTTACCCTATACTTGTAGTATAAGATGACTGCTTATTGATTATGTAAAGATGATGTTATTGGAAATGTTGCTATTTACTGTATCCTTAGAAATTAAAAATAAATGAAATAACAAAACCGATTCTATATCCTGTTTTTCTTACACACGTCCACTAAAAGAGGAACCATTGTTTTGTTTACATTTCATCACGTGATCTCTTGTGAATACTGATTCTTCTTCCTCTCTTCCTTTTCTAAACAGTTACAAACAGCCTGGTGTACTAATGGCCATTTACTTATAATTTATATTTAACACCAAAATGATAACAAATTTTTAATGAGAAATCAATATTATTGCTGTAATTAACACTACCATAATGATTATTGAAAGTTTAACAAAAGATAAAGCTTGCTGTGAATGCAATCATAACTCTGTTTACATTTTCTCTGCTGAGCTTGCATGGATACAAGTTGATTTCATTGGTATGAAACTATTCTTCAAATAGGCAATTTATGAAGTTATGCTAATAATATATAATGTGGAAATGTTTTTATTACTTTTATTATCAGTTTATTTGATAATGTGAATCTTTTCATGTACATTATTGGTTATCACGCTGAGGCTGTAGTTAGTCTACCAACAAACATCACTTAGAATTTAGGGTTTCTTTTTTGGAATTGTAATACACGACCCACAATTTTTAAGGGTGATTTTGGGGATTTATTGGTTGTCTTATACACAGAAATATTTAAGTATGGTAGAACTATGACTTTCTGGAACCTTCTAGAACATCTTGGATCCTTCTAAAACTTATTTGTATTTATTTTTAAATTTGTAGGTTATACTTTAGCAATAAACTGTTAAACGTGTTAAAATATATAAGTACTATCCCATTACCTTATTAGCAAATTGAAAAATAAAGCTTTTACAAGTTTGCAATTTTTGTTTATTTGTAAGGTTGTATGTTATGCTATAGATATGAACTGTTAAATGCATTAAAAATACATAAATACTATCCAGTTATATCATTAGCAAATTGAAAAATAAAGATTGTAAAATATTTAGATTTTTTTTCCCCTTTACTCTTATTCTGTATATGGTATAATCAAATTTTTGGTTTTGGGGTGACCTTTTTCAGGTACTAAAATAATACTTTTTTTTTTTTTATTACTTTTGAACAAAAGTTCATTGATTAGTGATACAGGAACATAGGCTTACAAAAAAGGCATAGCCCTAATGTTTTTATTTATATATATATATATATATATATATATATATATACACACACACACACACAGAGCTTTGGTTTGTGAATTTGGTTATGTAGTGAGTTCAATCCCTGTACTTTAACTTTGTGGAAATGGGACAAGAAATAACTGAGCAATACTAAATAAGAACTGGATAAGACAACCCTAGACATAGACTGTTCTTGTTCTGCTGACTATCCACATATATTAAATATAGGATTCAGTTGGAAATTCCCTGAAGGTTATCCAGATTGACAAGTATCTGATGAAGGCTGGAGGGAGCAGTAGCTGAAACATTGTGATAATGACAACAAAGATGATTACAACAGTATGCCTGTAAATAACTCATTTCAGAAAGAAATGGATCTTTTTTTTTGTTTAAGATAACAATTCAATAAGTTAACACTGTTGTCCTAATTGTTATGTCAAGGGCTATTCTTGTATAGTTTTCATAAAAATTGTCCCCAAATATGTAGGTTAAGCTGTTAGGATGGGTATTATGGCATTAATCCTCAAATAATGTTAGATTGATGTTTGAAAACAAAACAAACAAAAACATGATAGGATTAACATGCTGAATACTTGTAGCTTATTTCTGCTTAGTTGTTTTCTGTTTATATGAGGATATTAAATATTAATATAAGCACTCTCTATATAAGATGCTAAAAAGTTCTAAACCTGTTGTGTCGGAAACCTACCACCCCTCTTGAAGATGAACTTGTTCGCGAACAAAGACTTTAAATAGTGGCACGTCGAGAGACAAGAGGTGCGAGATGTTCCTGGCTGAGCTAGTTATTGACTACTCAGGTGATTTCTGTACCTTTGTACCAACCTATTAAAACCCTTTTTATTGTTACGTGT
The DNA here is from genome assembly GCA_964036315.1 of Acanthosepion esculentum. Lineage (NCBI taxonomy): Eukaryota > Metazoa > Mollusca > Cephalopoda > Sepiida > Sepiidae > Acanthosepion > Acanthosepion esculentum. Next base: position 8,769,711 of record OZ038500.1, on the reverse strand, counting down.
TATTTGTCGTTTGTCTCTACAAACCCCAAACCAACATCATAACAAAACCCAACCCATTTCCCACAATCTGAAAGTTATTTTGTCATTGTTCTTTTTATATAGTAAAGTGTCAGATAACTGAATCCTTGTTCTTTCTTTCTTTTTTAATTTATTTCAGATCTATAACTGAATCCTGTTAATACAAAATGTGGAAAAATCCACAAATGTATGATAGACTGTGTAACAGGTGCTAGTCATCTTCAGTTTTGAAGAAAAAGTGTACCAACTTTGTAGAGATTTTGGCACCTGACATGCAACAGTCTGGGAGATTTTCAATGGTACTGAATTGCTCCAAGAATTGCTGGTCCTGTTCATGACCTAATTTTAAGCAAAAAACCTGTTGAAACATGACGTTCAGGGAACATATTAGTTTTATAATTCATGAACATTTGGTGATGCAACTGCTAACCAAGTGACTGTCAAAGTGCTTGAATGCTGACCATAAACAATAACAAGTGGACATCTCCAAATTGATTTTGCAGCATTTTCAGTGATTCAGTAATAACATTTTTTTTGTTTTATGAAAAAGATATTTTGAGGAGTGTCTCTCTTCAGAAAGACAAATAGTTAATGTGGAGTACTCATCAAATTTGTTGGACTAATTAAAGTTAGTATCGAAAGAAAAATGGCAAGAGAAAGTTACAAAAAGGTGTTGTCTTTCTTGCAAGACAAAGCACCTGCTGAAAGATCTGGTAAAACAAGGGATGTTTTTCAGAATATTGAGTTTGTGGGCATAGTCTATCTTCCCTGCTTACAAGATGTTCTAGCTGACCATTCCTTGTTTTTGAACCTTAAAACAGTAATATTAGCCGTTTCCTTATTATAAAATATTGAGCCTTCATTGACTGTGCAGATTTTACTACTGTCAGTTGAAATTTATAAAATCTTTCTCTTAAAACAATATTTCAGCAAAATGCGTTTCTCAAGTCCAGTAGCTATTATCGCTCTTTCCAGTATCGATGGGGGCTTTCTTTCTAACCTTTTACTTCAAGATGTGTGAAATGTGAACATCTTGATTATGTCATTATTCTCTCTTCGAGTTGCATGTGATATCCATTTTAGTCGTTGCTGATGAGGTTTGAAATGTTTCCATATTGGTCATCACCAGACATGTAAGATTTTATTGGCTGATAATGTTCCTCTATTAGATCCATATATCCAGTGGATTTGGAACTTGGAAGGTAGTTTCTAATGGATGAAAATAAGAATTCTATATTGATGCAGTCATATGCTGCTGTAAGGTTGACCTAGTAGTTATACAATTTCCTATTAGAGGGGTATACAATATCCTGGAGTTGTTTGATGATATATGTTATCATTATATTCCTTACCAGAATGAAAAACAAAACTGGGTTGTGGAGTTTACTTTCATAAAATGATGAGACCCTAGTTAATGTTCACCATAATGGATCCAATTGAGATACCTCTGTATGTGTAATGTCTTCAGGACTACATTTTTGTTTCTGTAACACATTAACATGTGATAAACTCTTTTATTTTTATTTTTTTTCAAAAGAAGTTTGAAAGGGAGGAAAGTTTCAAATGATTATCAAAGCTTACTATATTAGTGAATGAACCTCAAAATAGTTGTTTTTGGAAAAGTTAAAGAAACTTAAGCAACAAGTCAAATGTGTATGTACATTTTATGATTGGCATCATTCCTTTTTTGGTCAAACTATGAGTTTTCAGTCCCCTCATCATGTATATAATTAGTCTATTTATAAATGTTTCATATGTAAATATTATTTTGGGATTTTAAAAACATATTGCATGATCATCTGTCATCAACAATGCTTTGTATTGTAAAAATAAAAGCAATAAACTTTTTTACAGTGTTAATAACTTGTTTGGAGGTTAATTTTTGGCCTACACAAATCGGAAAAAATATCCAGAGATTAACCTTGAATGCAGCTATTGGTTATAGCAGAGAACAAAATGAGAACAAAGCATAAATTTCCAAAAGCGGGATATTACATAATTTCCTTTGTCTCTAAACATGTTAATACAGTAGATCAATGGGTTCCTTTGGTTTCACTAGTAATTCGGTGGTTTTTATTTGTATACAGTTACTTTGTAATCTCATTTCTATAGATTTGATTTTAACAATAATCCTATTAAAAAAAGTCTTTATGAAAATTATATATTAAATCTTTTAGCTACAATTTAGATTTGGTGATAATCTTACAACCAGCACTTGATGCTCTCTATCTCTTTGATATATTTGTTTTAATATTATGGATGGGGAAAACCTTGTATATAAATTTCTATCTTCTCATTGACCTCCTTTATTGATGACTTACTCTTTTGATGATAATGACATTCCTGGTTCTGTGCACTTTCCACTTCAGAATTATTTCAAAGTTGATTTGCTGAACACTTTGCGTCAAGTCGGTGTTGTGAGTTCAATACCTGGTTACAACAGAGGGAACAAAAACTTGGAGAGTTATCAAGGGAAATTAACTAAAACTGAGATATCCAAAGGCATGGCACATGGAATTAGAAAAATCTACCCCCAGTGGACTAAAAAGATTTGGTTCAAAATTCCAATAAGTATCATGTGAAGAAGGCCAGAGTGTACAACAGCTGAAGTGTTGTGAATGTCAGTAAAGATCTGAACAATATAAATGATATATTTGATGTTCTGTTTTGTTTTTTTTATGTTTTATTACTTTGCTGCATAAATATAAAAATATTTTAAGAAAAAAATCTTTCATGTATAAGTGGAACATTAATAAGTTCATTAGCTGAAATTTGAACTGACACTTCTGTATAATGTCTCTTCTATAGAAAAGCATAGTGCTAAGTGCATTGACAAGGAAGATTACATTAATAAATACTTGTAAAATAAATATTTTTTCTATCATTAGGTCATGTGTACCTGAAAATTTTTTTGCAAGATATTTGTATTGAATCATCTGTATAATGTTGAAAATATTGAAAACAAATTTCCTAATGAAAGCACATGAGAATGTTATTTTCTTTTCTTTTTGTTTTCTTCACCCAATACAAGTTCAAAGTGCCACCCAAGATAGAGGGTTGCTAAGTGAGATCATAAAGAAGGGGGAAGTAAGAATATTATGGGGACATTCTCCTGGGAGATTGTTCCAAAAAGTAATAGTTCTGGGGAAGAAGCTGTCAGTGGAATTTGTCTCTTATCAAAGGAACAGAAGGAGAATGGAGATGGTTGGCTAGTGTGAACACTGTATGGTGGATCAGAGATGTTGGAACTAAGGAATATAAGTTATTCAAACATCTGCCACAGTAATAGCAATATAGTAGTGAAAGGCTGGTAATGTTTGGAATGTTTTGTCTGGGATAAGGGTTGCAGAGTGGAGAACAATTCATTACCCACAAGACTGCATAAGCACTTTTGAAATCTATCTAATAGAATTTGGAATCCCTCTTCATTACATACGTTTGCTAGTGTCTGTAAAAATAAAAACAGTGTGTGATAGATAAATTGTCGTTTAAATTATGCAAAAATGAAAAAAACACTGACATCTCGTTTTAACATATTTAGCAAAATTACACAAAAATATCTTGAAATAGTAAAGAGTAAATTTATTCAATAAAATCGCCATTGGTTTCAACCACAGCTCCCAGATGACTTCGGAATCTCCTGCAACTCTTCCGGGCTTGTTTAACTTGGTGAATGCTGCCATAAGCCTTACCTTCAGTTCATCATTGGTGTTACAATGAGTTTTGTTGGTCTCCCGTTCAACTGTGCCCCCACACATAATGGTCAAGGGGATTGCAGTCTGGGGAGTTATGTGGCAAGATGTAAAGAGTGATGTGGTTGCAGAAATTGTCTGACAGCCATGACTGTGTTCTCCTGCTTGTATAGCATGGTGCAGAGTCCTGTTACCAAACATAGGGGTCTTCTAGCAGCCACCCTCTTGACCAAAAGCAGCACTACCTCCTCATGATACTTGATGTAGGCCTCTGTATTGAGTCTGAGGCCCTCACCAACAAATTCAGGAGTTATTTTTTTATCAGAACGATAAGAGTGAGTTTTCTGAGCTAACAGACATTCATAATCACCATTAGAGTCATTCAACTCTTTCTGAATCCTTTGCACTGCCCCCAGATTGACATCCAAACACTCTGAAATGTTTGTATTGGAGCTTCTGGTGTGAATGCCAAACAGTACAGCATGCCATTTCCAAATTTCTGACTGAGTGAATTGGATCATGGTGCTCTTTTTGTCACAGATGGTGCCCAACTGACCCTACTATGCTGTGTAGTTGACAAAATCAAAAACAAACAATGCACATGCATGAAATTAAATATATAAAATGGCGACAATTTACCCATCGCCCCCGTGTTATTAGATGATGCTTATTTTGGTGTAAAACATGAAACACTTCAACTAAAATTTTGAATAAATATGTATATAAAAAAGATGCATCAAAATCTAAATATGGCCCATTTAAGGCCTCCTATCAAATTTAAAACACCCACTCCAATACACTAAATTGTTTCAAATTAGTTCAAAGGAGCCCTATTAAAACTAAAAAAATGAATAAATCTGCTTGTTTTTTTTTGGGGGGTTTTTTTCTCCCCCCCCCCTTTTTTAATGGAGCCCAAGACTAAAGAGGCCCCAAGGGCTCCTGAGCTGCAAGCCCATACTAGCTCATATGTAAATACAGTTTTGTATATACACCAACAATTTCTACTTTTCATCTTATTTGTCTGTGGAGGTGATACCAACTGTGGCTTCAAGTCCTATTGTAGGTATAACAGTTGAAATATTGTGATTATAACAATGAAGATTAGGATAACAGTTTGAAAAAAATGTAGTATGCTAATGAAACTTGTTTCTAAAGCATTATTTAGTTGAGTACAAATACATATTAACTGCCTTTTTTAAATTTTACTTTCAGTAAACATGCAGTATTTGATAATTTGAAAGCAATTCAAGGAGGGATACCTATTGTTTTCCGTAAGTAAACATTTTTTCTTTCTTTTTTCTTTCTTTTTTTCTTTCAAGTCATTATCTCTTTCTGCCTTTTTAATGTCTCTAAAAAGTCGATGCAGCAATTGGAAATATCAAAGACCTATCTTTTTAATTATAAATAGTTATTCAAATAATAATCAATGAAGTCCTTTGATGCAATAATAAAATGAATTATTTAACATACAACATGGAAAATGATAAGAAAATGTTATGTTACTTTGAATTATTGTACACAACTGTTTAAAGAGAAGTGCCAAAAAATCAGATAGGCACCTAATCCTGTGTAGCTCGTCTTTTTTCCTTAATAACAGCAGCAATGTTACCTAGAGTAGTTATGTGGTTATATCTCGTCAGCTGTGTTAGGGTGCTGTCCATAACTGGGTTTGTTGGATGTGGCCTCAGGGAATTTAGTGAGGTCTACAATATGCCCCATATATGCTCAAAGGAGTTTAAAACTGGCAAGCATAAGGGCTACTGGAGTACCTATAATAATGCAACATGATATGGGCTCTGTGAGGTGTTGGAATCCTTGATTGTTATATCTACTTGGGAATATTCTAGGATTACTCGTAATTGAATTGTTTGTTGAGTATAGCTACAGTGAGTTTATTGAGGATTTCAGTATGTCCTATATATGCTCAATGGGGTTTAAATCTGGTGAGAATTGGGGCCAATGGAGTACCTTGAAGTCACCCAAATGTTCCTGGAACCAATCACTCATACTCGATGAGGATATTGCATTATCTTGCTGCTAAAAAAACAATTGTCATGAAAAATGGCAAGCATAAATGGATGCAGATTGTCAGCAACTAAGTCTGTAGAAATCACACTTGTCAAGCGAGATTCCAGTTTCACTTGTAGTTTTTGTAACCTTCAACAAAACACACCAAGAGAGGCACTGCCTGCTTGCACAACACCCTGCCGACAGACTTGTGTGGTCTCCTCTCTGCGTGCATTCAATTATCAGATACAAAGGACCTGAAGACATGACTTATCTGACCAGATAAGTTTTTCACAATCCAATGGTGATGTTCTTTAGCCCAGATGAAGTACAGTAATTAATATCCTCGCATCAATAATGGTATTTATGTTGACCAATGACTACAAAATCCCATAGACTGCATCATACACTGTAAAGTGCATTAATGTATTGAATGGTACCAGATTTGAATTGGGATGTGATTTAAACTAAGTGTTTATCATTATCAGGTGCTGGGGGTCTCATTCTTGCACCTACAGTTTTTATGTGTTTCCAGAATTTACAGATTCCTGGTATAATTTTTCTATTTTTGTCCAAGAGAAACCTTGATTAGTTGCCACCTTTATAGTGCTCCTATCTTTCTCACCTTGGCTTATGGCCACATTGAAACACTGCTCCCCATACAATCACTGAAGTTAAGCAATGTTGAGCCTGGTCAGTACCTAGATGTGTGACTGTTTAGGAATATCAGATAAGTTTGGATGTGCCAGTGGCGTAATGAATAATAGCTTGTAATTTTTAATCCACAACAGAGTTCCAATTCTCATTCAGTCCTAATATTTACTTATGCACTAATACACTTGGGAAAGGTATGAATCCACCTCTTCTCCCTCAGCTATGGGTTAATTAGACTTGTAGCACTAAACCATTATCTAAAAAAAAAAATGTTATAATGTAAAAATATTAATGAATCAAAACATTTCTCACCTTAGCAATTATTATAGTCAGATGATGTTAATTCTGTGTACATCCAATGGCTACCACAGCTACACAACCATTTTACACATTGTCACTTATAAATGAAAAACTTTTAGTGCACTGTTGTAGCTAATATTTTGCTATTTTAGTTTCATTTTGAATAAATTGAAATTCTAATATATTTCCAATGTTAGAAAAATACTAAATTATTAATGTCCAAAATAGTAATTGACCAGCATCGGTTTAGTACTGTACTGTTCAAAAAATGCCAAAGATTTTAAAAAATTATTCTTGTGTATTTATTATTATGAAGGGAAAATGAAAATGTTTCACAACTGGGAGAGGTCATCTGGTGACACTGACACTTAAAAAGGCTATATATGTAATAGGGCAAAGTAAGGATACCATTTTTTTATGAAGTTAGCCTCCATAAAAGAGATGGTAAAAAATTCCATTGGATTTTTTTCTCAATATAGTGTGCAACAAAGAAAAAAATGAGCAATGAGTTTAATAAAGAAAAACCCAAAAAGCCTCAATGTTTTCAGAATTAACCTTATTAAATAGCATATTTACCATTGTTCTGTCCTATTATCTTTCAGATAATTGCTTCTTCCTAAATGTTATGGGTAAGAAACTAAGTTATCTTTTTCAGTCTTTCAAAACCATGATTTGCTGAGAGACCTTTTGATATAAAGCTTAAAAGAAAAAATTTGAAATTATAGACAACTGTAATTGAAAATTATATACAGATCAGTCCAAACTCAACACATGGATGCCACATTCTTTGATGGAACAGAAAAAGCAGTGATTTCTTTGCTGTTATAATGCAAAAAGGAGCTGTTCATGGACAGAATAGGTGCAGGTGATGAAAAATGGATCATTTATGATAACGTTCAATACAAACAGAGCTAAAACAAGCTTGTTAATGTTTGTAAATATTAATAGACTGCATATTGCAAAACTGATCTTGCAGAAGCTTAGAGTTGAAATGGGACCCCACCCTCCAGTACTTACTGTATTCTCATGATTTGGGTTTTCATTTGTTGTGGTCTCTACAGAAATTTAACTGTACTCTGTTGAAAACTACCTCACAACAAAAAAAGTTCCTAGGAAAATGGCATCAGCAAGCTTGTAGAATAATGATGGGAGACAACTGTTAAAAACAATGTAATCGATAATTTTTTTTTTCTTTTTTTTTTGTAAAATTTTGTTTCTAATTCAGTACAAAAAAGTTTGCAATGATTATTTGCTTATTTACTTTTTCATTATTTCTAATAAGTTTTTTGATTTCTAGTTGTCATTGGAAAAAAAAAACAAAACAAAAACATGCATGCCCATTTAAATGTCAAATGCAATAAAAGCCAACATATGAAAACTAATATTTAAAAAAACTTAAACAGTCACAACGAACATTTTGAAAATGGCTAGTGTCAGTTGTTCTACTCTTGGTATTGAGCCCTCTTTTAAATAAATGCTATGAACATTTGAATTTATATTCTTTTTGTTCTCATTACATTTGAAAATATATATATTATGATATTTTTAAAAAAATATGATTCCTTCGCTATATAAGAGTTCTCATGTTTCAAAAACGAGAGCTGGAACCCTCAATATAATTATTAAAATTAAGTTGAATTAACGTATCGAATCCTGTTTCATCCTCAAGCGAAAATTTAGGAATAAGCTTGAGTCTAGAAGAATCCTCAACAGAATACAGAAAGCACTGGATGGCCATTTCATCCTATTTGGGACTCATCAGCAGTGCGCATCCACTACTGAGAATTGAACCCAAACCGTTATGATACAATGCAAACATCATACCACTGAACCAACGGGCCTCAGTGACAAAGAAGAAACTGACTAGACTTGATATATTGCTGCTACTCACTAAATTCTGGTGGTGATATGCCTCCAAGTATACGTAACCCAATGGATTGTGTCCCAAGAGACACATTTTCCTTCCCTAAGCCACTCACCTCAGAGCATTAGAAGATGTATCAAGCAAGGATATACAAGTGATAGAAATTTAAGTACATATCTACTCATATTTAAATCTTAAAATTCTTAAATTATAATGCAAGAACATTATCATCTCTCCTGTTTCACCTTTCAGCCAATTTCTTTTTGGTAAGTAAATGTTACCTCCAATAATAAATAACCGTTCACTTTCAACAGAAGAGGGAGGTGCTGATAGATATTTCTTAGCTAAAAGCGTTATGATGGGAAATGCATTTTTATTTGAATTCTACCACTGGAAAACATTATCATCACTTTTTATATTTTTTAATGCAATATATTGGGTGATTGAAAAGTAACTCCTAGTTTTATGTAATTCCTGCCAAAGGAAACATAAATTCCTGCCAACACCCTTATATGTTCCAAAGGAACATATAAGGTTGGTAAGCTGATTGAAACTCCTTATATGGAATCTTATTTTTAATTTCTACTGAAGAATAATTGAAAATTTTAATTTTAAAATAAAATCTTATATAATAAGATTGTAAATGTTTTTTCTAGGTTTTTAAATGCAGACTATGCTTTTTTTTCTTTTTTATAAATGAAAAAAAAAATGATTAAAATTGTCTCAAAAGAACAACAGAACATGAATTCACTTTGTGTTTATATTACATAATTTTGATCATAATCATTAAGTTAATAATTTATAATAATAAATGGGTAAATTAACAATGTTTAAAATGAAATTAAAAGTAAAATTTTATTTTGAACTGAAACAGACTTTAAACTATTAGACTTATGGAAAGTTTGAGAACTGAGTAGAAACTTTTTTTATACAAATAAAATAAATTAACATCATACTTGTGTATTATTATGATCTATAGATTTTAGTTTTACTGATAGTTTAAAATCAGTAAATATTTATATCTTTTTATCATTAGTACCAGGAATGGAAAATTAATTTTTAAATAAAAAAACAAAGAATTGTTTTATGAACAGAAATTCAGTTAAAAATTCTGTGTTCAATGCTGATTCCGGTACCCCAAAAGGTTCCAATATTTACAATTCTCGATTCTGATTAATTGTCCCATCACTTATATTAGTGTGGACACTGAGGTCAACACTAAGTGGCTACAGTCTGTTTCCTGTCTGAATGCAATATTTAGGCCATGTCTGAAGATTGTGTTCAAGCATGAAACAGACCGGTCTCTTGATGTTGACTTCAGTGTCTACTTTTATATTTATATATGTTCTATCTCTGATATTGAGCACTTTTACCTATAAATATAGCATGCCTTTAAAATAAACACACACACACACATATATATATATATATATATATATATATATATATATTTGGGCATATCTAAATCCTAGGCAAAAAAAATGTGGTGGGGATGGCTGATTCAATTTTAGGACCTGCCAAAAATCCTTACCTTTTTACAAAAAAATAAAACTTACCTTCTGTAAATCTATTCAGTTTATCTAAAACAATGTTACTGCTTAGCTCTCTGTTACTGGGTGAATTTTACTTGACCACTAAGCATATCCTACTTGCTATTAATGTTTGAAATTGACCAGACCACCAACAGTCATTAATGGTTAATTTAAGTATTTGAAGCAAAAAAGATCAACAGACATTATTTGAGTGAGTTGCTTGTAATTTACTGACATTTTTTTCTTCAAATACTTAGAATTTATCACCAAGAAGCAAATATTTAAATGACAACAGTAAATTAGATTAGTCAAAATTTATTCAGATGAGTTACTTTTTTGTAAACTTATATCTTGTAAGTGTGTGTGTGTGTGTGGGTTAGAACATTAGCATTCTGATCGTGAGACCCAGTTACAAATCTTACTAGGATTAATTTATCAAGGAGGTGACTTCTTGATAATATCTGGCTGTGGGTGAGGATCCCAATGTGTGACACCATTGGGAAGTGTCTGAAAACATCAAAAAACATTATACTTTGTAAGTGAAATTGGATAAATGAAATTGTTTGGAATCTGTCAATGGTTGTGCTAGCATGAAGTAACAAGTCATCATGACCGAGGGTTTGATCATACTAGCCTTGTTCAAACTGGTGATCATGCCAAATTATAAGTTCTCACTTAAAATCTGTAAATAAGATCTGCTCAGCATAGCTGCCATAAAAATCTCATGTTGGCTTTGTGGGTGTTGAACAAACACAAATGTACCTGAGCAGGAATCTACAACAAGGATTAATTAGCCACTTAATCAGATGGGCATATTAGGATATGAGTGGCCAGAGTAAGTTTTTATGTGATGCATTTCATACTTTTTGGATTTCATTGAACTAGTGATGTTTACATTGATGATTTAATCACAAGCTCATCCCCAGTAAATTTATGTCCAGATTCTTATAATATTTCACCTTTCTTGGTGATCACAATGTGGGATATTTAATAACAAATGTGATGAAGACAGGAACAAAAAAGAAAAAAAACTAAATGAAATCAGCTAGACCATATACCCAAAATATATATTAAAAAAAAAAAAATAAATTTAAAATTTTCAGTGTCACCTGAGCATGTGTAGTCACAGCAACGTAAACATCACTATTACTTTAGTCTGATGAAGTCTTAAAGATGAATCGTGCTATACAAAACCTTTTTCCATTTTGTCATAGTTTTCCCTAAAATTATCCTTGACATATAAAAACTTATATATCAGTTTTAACATACCTCATAAGCTAACATACCCCCATTTCATTAATATACTAAAGTCAAATTATGCTACTAACTGTACCATATTGCCACATAGTATTGCATTTGTATGGATTTTTTAATCATATCACTCCATGCAAGGCAGTAAAGTCACTAGAACAGTAGGGTGTTAGTGGATGTGAAAAAATAAGAAAAAAAGAGAAAAATTATTAAGGAACAAAAACAACAGAAGAGTAATCAAGAGGACAGTAGATAACGACTGACATTGCATTTGGATTTTTTTAAGATTAAAGTTGGTGGGAAAGCATGGAACCAGAAGAGTTCCACGTGCAAGAAAAACTGTTGGCATAAAACTTATGGTTACATCTAGCCAATTCAAATGTATATTGATGAGACCTTATCACCAATCTAGTACTATACTTCATAAAGTCTAAGTACTATAGCAAAGAGTTCATCTGAATTACAATAAGTATAAAAAGAATATAGCAGGTACAAAGTTTTTTTGTTTTCTTTTTTTTTCTTGCTCACTAGCAATTCTACTTTTTCTGCATAATTGGAAGAAAAGTTATTTATGAATCAATAATTTTAGAAATGCAGGATCTTTTTAATCAGGTCAAAAAACACTTTTTATTCTCATTTTTTTTCAACTCTGTATTTTAACAATGGCAAGTAAAATAAAAGTTAAGTGAGCCACATTGGCTATTAGACTATGAAATAGTATATAATTTTCATGACCTACTTTGTTGTATCAGGCCAAGACAGATGGAGAATGGGATCCATCTTGATGACCTGATATCTTGTACCAGTTTCATTACATGTTTGATAAAATGGAAATCTTACATATCTATTGGCTTATAGCCACATCACATTGAAATACCAATTCCTGTACAATCACTGAAATTAAGCAATGTTGAGCCTGATCAGTACCTACATGAGTAAATTACTTGGGTTATACCAGGTGTTGTAAGCTTGGATGGTGTAATGGGTAATGGCTCAGAATTGTTAGTCAGAGAGCCGCGTTCCAATTCTAGTTGGGTTTATTATATTCACTTACATGCAAATACCCTTGGGAAACATGAATCCACTTCTTCCCCCAGTTATGGGTTAATTAGAAAGCTTTGTATCACTAAAACCATTAAAGGAAAAAAATTTTTATTTTAAATTTTTTAATCATTTTTTAGCACATTTGAAATTTTGGATAAATTTTTTTTTTTTTTTGTGTTAGCAGTCACTGTAATATTTACAAATAGAGTTTTAGTGCCTTTTTTCCTGTGAAAAACACATTTATTTGGAAATTCTTGCAAAAATCAAATAATTGTTGGATTTGGATAAATCTTTAAGGACTTCTGAAAGTGAATGAAATTATTTTTAAATTTTTTTTTGTTTTAGAATATCTTGGTAAAATTTTTTTTTTTTTTTTTTTTTTTTTTACATGTTACCCCCACTTAATTTCATGAAATTTTGAGAAATTAAATTGCAAAATTTGTTTCATCCTTGGAGAATATAAATCATCAATTTTAAAAAAAATTTTTTTTCCTCTTAAACTGTTACTCATTTCTTGAATATCTGCTCCAAATCGTAAAATAAAAATGACATCATTTAATTAGAAACACTTTTAATTGCTTTTAGAAATAAGATTTATTAAGGAGACTGTTGTCTTAAAAAATTTTTTTCGTTGAATAATGAATTTTTACAAGAATTGTTTTCTTTTCTTTTTTTTAATTATAATAATTTTGTAAAATTTTTAACAAAAATCTTAAAATTCTGTTGTACTAGGTGATATTATTTAGTGAAAACTACATTTGCTAATCAAAAATTAAAAAGCTTAATATAACTCATTTTGCACCAAGATTTTTATTCAACATTTCTGAAAACTGAAATTCTAAAGACTTTAGAATTTCAGTTTTTCTGTTTCTGACCAGTCCTGTATATATCGTCTCTCCATCAAACTTAAATCTAATATAAATATGTCTCCATTAACCATGTCCCGAAGAAGGTCTATTTGACCGAAACGTCTGACGTCGACAGAATAACAAAAACAAAAACAAAATAAAAACAGTAAACTCACATATTCGGATTTTGCTTTGTCTTTTCCACATTTTCATCATACCGTCGGATCTACATCCACACATTTGCTTACATATATATATATATATATATATATATATATATATATATATAATCTTTTAAATATGATTCCTTTGCTTCATAAGAGTTCTCATGTTTCAAAAATGAGAGCCGAAACCCTCAATATAATTATTAAAATTAAATTGAATTAAGGTATCAAGCCCTGTTTCATCCTCAAGTGAAAATTTAGGAATAACCAATCTTGAAATTTACGCATCTTTATAAGCATGTTCCTTTGCAAAATTAATTACTATAGAAACGGCTGGGGTGGCCATTTTGGTTAGGTGGTCTAACAGTTAATTCTTATCCGCATATCAGTCACCTTCTAAAAGGTCAAGCCCAGGTAGGGTGGGGTGTCTATTTCAAAGCGGATGGTGGCAATCATGTATGCTCATCGTCTGGTTAGTTTAAAGCCAAAGATAGCTTTTGGCACCATGGTATGTCATTAAGTGTCGAGATAATTTTGTTTTATTTTATTTATTTATTTATTTATTCAAATGGCTGTTTCATATATAAACACATCACACTGAACTACAATTTGTTTTTTTGATGACTTCATAAAGGGTTTTTCTATTTAATGGTTGGGTTAGTCTTTTAAGACTTTTATTAAACTCTGAAATTTAATTTTTTTTTTATGCTAATTATTTAATGCAAAAATTTGTTGATGTCGGCAAAAAACCGTTAACTCCTGTCTATGGCTTAGTAAATTTTCATTATTTAGAAACTTAATAATGTGTAGTTTTTCATGTAGGCATAAAAGGCATGGGTCATCCCAGGTTTTACAAGTTCTTGTTCTATTTATTATTTACCATTTTACTTTTGGTGTTTTATTCATTTCTTTTAAATGCCAGAAATATTTGGATAGGGATGTCTGATTTCTATTTTTAAGATTGTTGAAGGAGCTTTTGTGTTGTCTCCATCTAATTTTAAATTCATTCTTCATTGACCCAATGTATATCCTATCAGTGTTAAGACTCTCAATGGATGAGATAGTGCATTGGTATACCACGGATTTTGTGAGGCATTTATTTTCCAATGGGCAGTTTTTAAGGTTTCTACAATCACATAATTTTTCATTATTTTTGTTTATTTTTAGTTTAGGATTCTTATTGATACTGTTTTGGCATGCGTCTTTTTCCAGGATTTTATTTTTTTATGATCCTTTCTAGATTTTCAGTGCAACTGTAACTTAATTTTAAGGTGTTTTTATTAAAGATCTCGCTAAGTCTGCTATTAGTAGGAAAGTGTTTTTCAATTAAAGCTAGGAACTTATGTCCTAGTTTAGTGCTAACCATTTGGCTGAATGGAGGGGTATACCAGATGATCTTTCTTTTCCTGTTTTTCTTCCTATTGGTACTATTGTTTCTATAGCTTATGTTAGCATTTTTGTATTCGTTATTTTTCAGGGCTGTGTTATAAAAATTACTGTGTTGTCAGAATATTTCCTTATTAGCAGAGTTCATGCTGATTCTTTTCTCTATTGATGTAGGTATATGCTTAATTATAGATGAAGGGTGGTTTGACTTAGGGTGTACATACAAGGGATTAGTGTTAGGTTTTCTGTAAGGTAGGTATATGTTGTTCATTAAGTTACGTCGAGGAAGTTTACCCTTTTTAATTTAGTGTTGACTATAGTTTTTAAATTTAGTTTTCTGAATTCACTATATATTATCTTTCTAATTTTATCTGTTTTAAAATTTGTGGAGCTCCTCACTACCATGAGCCCATCATCCATTTAATGTCTAATTCACAGTGCGCGGTTAGATTGTACAGTATAAATAGACTGACATGGTCAGAAGACTCTGCAGAATCTAAAGATCCCATGGTGATGTCAAAAATGTCATTAGTGTTTTTAATCCATTGGTCCACATTATGGATGAAGACAGATTTTTTGCACTAAGAATTATGTTCATTTCTTCCTTAGTAAAGTCAGAATATACTTTAGCAAACTCCAGGGCAGTCGTGAAGAGATCTCTTGATATTGACTGGTAATAAACCACACATGCTTATAAAGATGCGTAAATTTCAAGATTGGTTATTCCTAAATTTTCGTTTGAGGATGAAACGGGGCTTGATAACTTAATTTAATTTTAATAATTATTTTGAGGGTTTTGGCTCTCGTTTTTGAAACATGAGAACTCTTATGTAGCGAAGGAATCGTATTTAAAAAAAAAAGTTATAATTAAAGCTCTACTTCTGTATGGAGCACTGTTTTTTAAAAATAAAAACAAAAATACTAAAGAACTCCGGATTATTTACCTAACGTGTTCTTTCCTATTTTTCTGCATATCTACACACACACACACACACACGCAGTTCTTAAAGTTGTTAAATTAATGTATTATTTACAATTAGATTTGTAACTTTGTACAACAATCACAAATGCATTTAAGTCTATTTTCCAGAAAATCTTGTTAGTTCAAAAGATTTCATAAATTTCAACTGACAGTATTGTTGTTTTGTCAATAAATGTCAAATGTTTCCTGTATGGAAATGACTAATTTCACCCCATCATCCAAAGTCATAAAAAAATTTATAGAGAATTTATTTAATTTTTAATAACTGCTTGAAAAGTAATTCTTTACTCCTCTGCATCTCACAGAGTCAAGTTCATATGAATTCTCACTCATCTGTCAGATTGATTACATTTTCATCATCATTTATTCACTTAGTACATTTTTGCATCATTATGGTCACCACTCCCCCCTCCATTTCACAATTGTGGTTCATGGTGACATTCAAGGCAGAATAGTACACTAGCTTGCCAGTTTATTTTTCACTGGGGATGTTGAGGTTACATTGTCCCTCCTCTCAGATGTTAAAGAGGCACAACCTACAAGGCAGCAGGTGGCTTGAATTCAGAGTTTTCCTTCTAGACTAGTTGCCAACCAAGATTATTAGGACCAGTCTGTTCTGCTATTTACCCATAGGTAGGGAGAGAAGAGATGTATTCGTACCTCTCCCAATGGTATTAGCACGTAAGTGAATGCAATGAACTCTATTAATTCAAACTCAGCTTTCTGATTCCTCAAACTGGTTCCTCATTTATTC
>OZ038500.1:8733215-8750715 GCA_964036315.1 Acanthosepion esculentum | reverse complement strand
ATTTGTTACACTGTATATTTTCTCTTTTTGGTTTTCGATTTTTAAGTAACGTAATATATTATTTTTCATTTTTATTTTTATTCATTTTTTTTATTTATCATATAACAGTTATAGCTATTTTTTTGTCCGATTTTTGATTTGATTTTTATAGCCTAACTAATATTTTGGTCATAATAGTTTACTAATTTGTTTATTATTTATTGATCTTGTTTCTTATTTTTTTATTCTATTTCGTCTATTCTAACAGGTGTGATTTGGTAATTTGTTTGAATTAATTTATTTTGCTTATTTTATTGTCATTTTTATTTATTTATGTATTTATTTTTTCTGTTTTCGATTTTTTTAATTAACATAGTAAAAATTTGTTTTCATGTCTGCATTTTGAGATGAGCTCGGATCTTTTATTTAATAATTTATTTTGGTCTGGGAAGGTAATGATAGCTATTTTTTCCTCCAAGTAAAGTTTGCAAGTTTTTGATTGGCTGTTGTAAGCTGATGATCTTTTCCTTATTTTCCAAGATATTTTAGGTGTGGTGTGCATTTTATTTTTGATTTCCCAGATATACTTAGAAAGCATTGTGCTGTTCGCATATTTACTATTTGTGAAAGATGTTTTGTGTACATAATTTCTTGCAACGTGTATACAATTTCAAATAACAGCACTCGTGGCCTGACAATTGCATCTAGCATGAAACACTGTCGCCTCTAAGTGTTGACTTTGTTTACTTATATATATATATATAACTCCATCTCTCTGTATATGTCACTCCATCTCTCTCTCTCTGTATATGTCACTCCATCTCTCTCTCTCTGTATATGTCACTCCATCTCTCTCTCTCTGTATATGTCACTCCATCTCTCTCTCTCTGTATATGTCACTCCATCTCTCTCTCTCTGTATATGTCACTCCATCTCTCTCTCTCTGTATATGTCACTCCATCTCTCTCTCTCTCTGTATATGTCACTCCATCTCTCTCTCTCTGTATATGTCACTCCATCTCTCTCTCTCTGTATATGTCACTCCATCTCTCTCTCTCTGTATATGTCACTCCATCTCTCTCTCTCTCTCTGTATATGTCACTCCATCTCTCTCTCTCTCTCTGTATATGTCACTCCATCTCTCTCTCTCTCTCTCTGTATATGTCACTCCATCTCTCTCTCTCTGTATATGTCACTCCATCTCTCTCTCTCTGTATATGTCACTCCATCTCTCTCTCTCTCTGTATATGTCACTCCATCTCTCTCTCTCTCTGTATATGTCACTCCATCTCTCTCTCTCTCTGTATATGTCACTCCATCTCTCTCTCTCTCTGTATATGTCACTCCATCTCTCTCTCTCTCTGTATATGTCACTCCATCTCTCTCTCTCTCTGTATATGTCACTCCATCTCTCTCTCTCTCTCTGTATATGTCACTCCATCTCTCTCTCTCTCTGTATATGTCACTCCATCTCTCTCTCTCTCTGTATATGTCACTCCATCTCTCTCTCTCTGTATATGTCACTCCATCTCTCTCTCTCTGTATATGTCACTCCATCTCTCTCTCTCTGTATATGTCACTCTCTCTCTCTCTCTCTGTATATGTCACTCTCTCTCTCTCTCTGTATATGTCACTCTCCATCTCTCTCTCTGTATATGTCACTCTCCATCTCTCTCTCTGTATATGTCACTCTCCATCTCTCTCTCTGTATATGTCACTCTCCATCTCTCTCTCTGTATATGTCACTCTCCATCTCTCTCTCTGTATATGTCACTCTCCATCTCTCTCTCTGTATATGTCACTCTCCATCTCTCTCTCTGTATATGTCACTCTCCATCTCTCTCTCTCTCTCTCTCTCTCTCTCTATATATATATATATATATATATATATATATATATATATATATATATCACTCCATCTCTCTCTCTCTCTCTCTATATATATATATATATATATATATATATATATATATATATATATATCACTCCATCTCTCTCTCTATATATATATATATATATATATATATATCACTCCATATCTCTCTCTCTCTCTCTCTCTATATATATATATATATATATATATGCGCACACACATACACACACCATCATTATTTACCTCTCATTCTGTTTAGTTTGCTAAGATAATAAAAAAATGTGATTTGTTCAATGTTGCTTTTAATTTCTTTCCTATCTCCTGTTTAGAGAAAATTCCAATATTACTCAACATCATTTCCATTTAGTTTATCAATAATAATCTTAATTGTATGCATTATAATTGTTATAGTTTACTCTCGGATTTTCAAATGACGTAATTTACAATCAGTTTTACAGGGACCTTCTTTTCTTTCTTTTTTTCCTGAAGTAAAAAAATAAAATTTTTATCAGAATGCCATGTAAACAGAAACTGTGTGGCAGTATTTCTTTCTTTTGCTATTTTAAATGTGAAAACAATGACCCTACTGCAATGCAACATTCCAAGAAATGGCTATACATTTTGGTTGTAAGTAACTGTAATGTTTTAAACTTAATGTTTACATTGCAATAAAGATTAGATGTAAAAAATGTTACAAATTTTGTCCTTAAATTACTCATTGTCTCGAGTTTTCAGAATATCTGTGTATACATTTTGTGGAAAACGGAAGACACTATTTTATTTTTGACATCCGTTTCATTATTGCTTGAAATAGTGGGCTTTATTTTACATGTGAGTAGCTTAAGATCAATAAATTCCTTGATAGTAAGCCAAAGCTGTACTTTTGAATACACATAGTTTATCATTAGAGGAGCTCCTTGCATAAATTTCTTTTCCTTAAATTTTTATTATTTTGGTAACCCAAGATATCTAAATAGGATAAAAATTGTTTTAGTGAATATGTTTCTATTTGCATTTTGAGATACACACACAGAGTACTGAGAGATTCTGAACCAAATTGTAATTCTGAGTTTCACACTATAGCAATCAACAATATCTTGTCATCTGATGATTGCCATAGTGTGAAACTCAGCATTCTGGGATTCTGATCCAAATCGTAACTGTTTGGTCTTTGTTACAGTTCTGCCTTAGTTTGATATTTTTTAGAGATATTGAGCACTTTAGGTATTTGTGTTGTGTCTTCATTTTTCCTTTTCTTTTTTTCTCTTTGTGCAAGTTCAATGTATTATTTTATAAAATATCCCTTTGGTGCTCATATAATCTTTTATTTAAACTTCTTGAAGTTTCTCCAATATATTTTTTTTGGCAATCATTACAGGTTATAGCAAATTCCTCCTGCAAGCTTATTGTTTTGTTTTGTATATAATCTTTTATTGTTTTCAGCATAGTTGTGACAAATTTTATGTTAAGTTTACATTTAAGTTTAAATGCATTAGTTGCTCACCATAATGAGACTGACCACAATTTTGATATAAAAAATGTTACTCTAATGAAAAGAGAAAACAATTCACTAAGACAAAAATATTTAGAAAGTGCTTTAATTGCTACTTCATCCACAGTAAATTTGTATCCAGATTTTTAGGTTTCATCATTCTTGGCAGATCTTCTGTTATCACATTGTGGGACATTTAATAACAATGATGATAGAAACAAAAACAAACAGAAAAAGAATCTAAATTAAACTGGCTAGATTATATACCCAAAACACATATTAAATTTATTTTTAAATTTAAAATTCTCAGCATCTCCTATTCATTAGCATATGTAGCTGTATCAATATAAACAAACTTAGTCTGATGGAGTTACATGAAGGACAAAATGCATCATATGAAAACATTTTCCTCTTTATCATACATCTGTACTCCAAAATCCTAATATATATATATATATATATATATATATAATATTGCAGTGTACAGACATTATAATTATCTCTTGCTTTATCACAAATGTACAAAAAGATAATGATTTCCAAGATTTTATATCTCTAGATTAAACAAATTTCTCTAAATGCTAATTAGTCTAAACAGAATCAAATACTTTGGTTAAAATCTACAATGCTTTTCTGTTTATACAATTATGCAGTCTGTTGTTTCTTTTCCCTCTTTGTTAAAAATAAATTTCAAGCAAGTTGGGTAGAGGTGTTTGTGACAAAATATCACAACACACCAGAAGTTTTAGTACAGCAGTAATTGCAATCAATACAGCTCTCGGCAACGATATCTCTCCAGTATCCTCACAAATTTCTAAGTCATTAGCTGAACATGATTCCCTTATATATATATATATCACAAACTTATGTGATATTTATTTATTTTTCTTTTTTTTAACAAATTTACCTTAATGTCTTGATTTCTTTTAATGAATAAACTCTGTCAGCCATGAAGAACAATAGGCATTCTCAATCTTTGCATATCTGTGGAAACACTTGTCTATTACTATTTTAATGGCAGATTTTTCCCCTTGGTTATACCAGTCCAGATCTTCATAGCTAGGACCTGCCATGCCATGTAGACAGGCTCAACTCATCCGTATTTCCTTTGTATTCCATTAGTAAGGAGAAAGTTCCACTCTGCTTCCTCGGAACTGATACTTTGTGGAACACACACCCAAAAGGATGCTTCCTGGATCACTATGATCTTCACCTCTTCTTCTAAGGTCAGCCATTATTTATCCTACATATTCTCAGGTTATGCACTTCTTACTTCCTCTTTTTACATTCAACAACATTGTTCAGTAATCCTCTACTTTGAGTGGCTCTTGTGTCTTGCATTGGGTAAACAACTAGTATTTAAAAAAATAAATAAAAGAATAAGTAATTGCATCTGTTCCTTCTGTCATTGATCCCATGTCTGCAGTCAGATCTCAACCATTGGATTACCATTCATTAATTCATTAATTTTATTCACATATTGCATTTTTGCATTGATGGTCACCACTCCCCTCTATCTCACAATTGTGATACATGGTGACATTCAAGATAGAATAGTGCAATGACTTGCCAGCTCCTTTTGCACAAGGGATGTTGAGGTTACCCTGTCTCCTCTCTCAGAAGCTTAAGAGGCATGACCTACAAGGCAGCAGATGGTTTGAATTCAGTTTTCCTTCTCTGAAGACTGTAGGACCCAGTCTGTCCTGTTATTTTATCCATACTTGGGGGGAAATGGCGTCATACCTTTCCCAATGGTATTAGCATGTAATGAACTTGATTGGAATTTGAACTCGGCTCTCCAATTCTTCATTTTGAGCCACTAACCATTACTCCACCATGTCTCCTAATTTACCATTAAATCATAAGCACAAGAAGTAAAATTGGCATCCTCTGATAAAACTTGGATTCTGAAAATGGGAATTGGCAAAAGAAGTAATTTTCAATTACACTAAATTGTGCCTTCACTGCTAGCGCCAACCAAATATATTGTAAGAGGCTTTGCATTAGAAACACTTTTAGAAGCTATCTCAAAGATTTCAAAAGAAACTAAATTACTCGATATGTATGAGGAGGTGCTGAAAAATTCTATTTGATCCAAATCTCGAAATCTAATCAAACATCAGATTTTTTTTTTAAATCCCTTTTTGGTTAGGCTGAGAACTTTTCAGCAACCCCTTCATAATTTAATTATAGATAATAATCTAGTGTATATATTTATATAATAAAGTTTGTGAATTCAATGAAAATTTACTGATAAATTGTTTAGAATCACAATTGACTCTGTGGATAAACAAATCTTATATGTCTGTTTTTTTCTACGTGGTGCAAGGCCTGAAGTTTAAAGATTTAAAATAAATAAAAAAGTTGATTAGTTTTATTTTTTTAAATTAGTTTGCCATAAAAGTGACAAATATATGAATCTATATAAATAAATGCAAATTTCAGTGTGTCATACTTTTCAACTTTTTTTTGTAACAAATTTTTTTTTTTTGTATGATAACAATTTTTATAATTTGGAAATAAATTTGGGGATAATTGAAATTAATTGTGAAAGTCACCCATGAAATAAAAATAATTGTTTGCATGGAAAGTAAGGACCCACATACATCAAACTGTCCTTAAATTAAGTAGTGGCAGAAGAATTATCATTGAATTTTTAAAAGGTAAGCTTAGATATTAATGCTATACTTAAATGCAGTGATCAATCTTGAGTTTATTGCTATCACATATGGCAGCAGTATGCCTTGCAAATTAAAATCTCCACCAACAGAGGACCAGAATGCAATCAAAAGAGCCAAGGCTGCAGTGAGGAAAAGAAAGTCACATGCAAATGAAAACCCAGATCAAACAGCAGCCAGGGGAGCTTCTAATGTTGGGAATATGCAAAGACTTAGGGATTCTCAAACTCCTGAACAAACCAAAAGCCTAATTAAGAGCCCTCCACAGGATCTAGCTTAACTTTTTAAGCTTGTGTGTGTGTGTGTGTGTGTGTATAATATATATATATATATATATTATAATTGTTGTTGTTTTTTTGGGGGGGCTTTTTTTTGTTTTTTAAATATATAATCATCACAACACCGAAATTCCCATGTTATTCTTAGCAGTGCTTGATGATGAAATGTCACTTTGTATTAAAGTTTTATTTGTATGATTGAAGTTTCAGTTTTGAAACATGGGAATTTCGGTGTTGCGATGATTATATATTTCAAAAGAAAACAATTATTATGCTCTACTGTTGTACCGAGGATTTAAAAATAAAAATAAATGCTAAGAACTCTGAATTATTAATCTCATTGTTCCTATTATTTTATTATATATATATATATATATATATATATATATATATATATAAATAAATAAATTCCCAAGAGGATAGAATCCAGTTAGAACTCAATGTCCAGGACAGAGTAAGAATATAATAAAAAAGGCTCAGACACTAATATTCCATGGTTATAATTTATTACATTGGAATCGTAATCATGATCCAATTCATCAGACCTACAAATTCAAAAAGAAATCTGAAAATATAACTCCTGGTATAAAAAATAAAATTTTAGTGGGAGTGGGAAACAAGCGTGAGAGGGAAATGTCTGAAAGCTCTAGAGAGAGGAGTAACAAAAGAAAGAACAGAAAGGCCTAAATGTGAAGGTGGGGATTAAAATTTAACAGATAAGTTTTAAAGAGAGGAATTAAATAACGGTTTAAATGAGTAAGATACAGATAAATATGGATTATTTTTCAATGCATAATTCACTACCGATTCGCTGACCTAAATTAAAAAACAGACACTGGAAATTACTATACTGTTATGTCCTTATTATTATTAAATTTTCACAGGTAAGTTTTTAAATATATTTTTCCAGTTATCATTGTTGCCCTCTGCTCTTTCATGGAATCTGTCTTCGCATCTTGTCGTTTCATAAATATATTGAAACTGCCCACCATTGTCATAACAAAGATACTGTCACTAATACAAGTGAGATAACTCTTAGAGCAAAATGTTTCAGAAAAACAATACAAACTTATAAGGACATGTGTGTATTTATTACTTAAACGTTATTTTTAGTGGATACTCATATTTGCTTAGACACTTATTTGTTAAACAGTATATTTATTTATTTATTTTCATGTACCAGCTTTTGAGAAAATATGTGCTCTCTGGCAGAACTAGAGCCTGTGTTCCCCCTGGGGGAAACTGTCATTAAATCTGATGTGCTTTGACCTCTCAGCTACAGAGTGCATCAATGACCATATCTGCTCAGTTTCGTATCCTAATGTAAACACAGAAATTTGTAAAGAAAGAGATGGAACTGAACAGATATGTCTATTTCAAGAGGCAGATAAAAATCTGTGCTTAAACGCACTATTCAACTTTGCTCAGTGACATAGTAATTGTGAGTTCAATTCCTGGGCCCTGCAAATAGGGCAAGTAATAACAGAGCAATGCTAAAAAGAACTAGATGAGATATCTCTAGACATGGGCAGTGGAACAAAAAGTCTACTTTCATAGATTAAATAAAGTGTTCAGTTCAGAATTCCCTGTAGGTTACCCAGATTGCCATACACCTGATGAAGGCTGGAGAATGTCCGAAATGTGATAAAAACAATAATTATAAAGACAATAGTTTGCATGTACATAGTGTAAATAAATATAGAACACTTTGTGATTTTTTTTTGTTTGTTATTTCTTTCTTTTATTGATAATATAATCTAAAAAAAAAACAATGAAAATTATAACACAGTTAAGCATTTCAAAGGAAATATTAGTTTTCATAATTTTATTCTTGATTTCCCAATTACATATTTCTATTTTTAATAGTTGCTTTCTCAATAATCAATAGATATATTTAAACCAGCTGATATACACCAATTATTTTCTATACATAATTTTCTAACATCCCAGGGGCCTTTTAATATTAAGAACAGACTGTATGAAATAAAATATTCAGAAAAAGCAAAGTACAAACATAGTTTGCAGATTGTATCAGTCACTTATTGAATTGATATATAGATATATAATTACACCCATGTTTATTTAAAAAAAAAAAAATTAATATTTGCATTGCATGACAAAAAAAGGAAGAGGTAGCTCAATATGTTAAAATTATGATAAAAAAAAACATCACAAAATATAATCCAGTCTTAAATTTCCAAAACGTGTGTGTAGCCACTTGAAAATTAAAACTGGCATGAAAAATATAGTTTAATTATTTATATCTACCAGCATATCTTATTGCCCAACTCATTGCAATTTTCTGCCTTCCATCAGCATGGCTGATGCTAACCTTCAGGAGAGCTACTCTTTGCACCTTCTTACCTGCCACTTACAATCTTCAAAAATTTAAATATTAGGTTGTCCCACACAAATGAAGATTGTTGATCTGGTTATCTAACAAAGTACCATTTTTGCATTGAATCATTAGATGCGATGAGAAATGGATACTCTTTGACAACAGTAAGAGAGTAGGCTAAATGGTTGGGTGCAAGTGAATCACCAAAACAATACCCAAAACCTCCACTTCACCCCTAAAAATTAATGCTTACTGTATGGTGGTCTTTCATTATTTATTCTTGCCTCTTGGAAAAGCAATAACAGAAACCTTATATTGTGGAAAAATTGAAAATTGTGTATAGGAATGTATAGGAATGACCCAGTTTTGCTGCATGACCACACACTTCTCAATCAACTGTTCAAAAGCTGCATAGCCTAAATTATAAAAAGTATCCTCCATATTCACATGATATCTCTCCTATCATTTATTTAAGGATTCCGAGCTTTTTATACGCATTAAAACATTCTCCAATAAGTAAGAGGTAATCAAAGCATTTGAACTGTTTATCATATCAAATGAGAATTTTTTTTAAAGTTGGGATCAAGAATTTAGAGGTACATTGGAAAGCAGTCATTTATCAACATGCTGCCTATTTCAAGTAAATAAATTAACATTTCAGAAGCATTTTATTCATTTTGTATAAAGTACAGCACTTCATTTGAGACAATCTAATACAATGCCAATCACCATTTTCTATCTTCTTGAATTCAGTTCTCTTGTCTTTTCTCCTAACTAAAGGTTTCTCATTCTCTTTCACTCCTAGTAACCCCTTCTGCCTTAGTGGTATTATCATCTTGCTTGGGGTGAAATGATAAAAAATAAAAAGATAGAAAAGATGCATAATTCGCTTCAGAGACAATTACTTAGAAATTTTGTCATTCAATTAAATTGCAGCTGATGCTAGATCAATTCTCCAGAGCTTCAAAATTGTTTGGCCCGACAATAATTCTTGGCAAGATGTGCTTTATCAACCTGCACCCTAACCACCTATGCACCAGATATCACAATAGATGCCACCATCAAATACCTGGGTAGCATGATCTCCTGGGATGGTTCTCAAGACAAAAAAAATAATGCTGGAATCAGCAAAACAAGCCGGGCTGTGGGGCGGCTTTTTTTAACAGTACTAGACCAGCACAACATAAGCCTGTCAATGAAAATAAGTGTACCATGCAAGAGGAGTCCTCCCTTCTCTCCTTTGTGGATGTGAAGCGTGGACCTTATACTGCAGGCACATCAAGAAATTGAAAAAGTTTTATGTGTGTCATGACTCTTGACTCCATATGAGAAATCCTGTTACAGGATTGCATCATCAACCTTGAAATTTCAAACCATCGGAACTCGACCAGCATTGAATCAATGATCTTCAAAACACAAGTCCAAAGGAATGGCCTTGTTAGCCGCATGAAACAAAATCGCATTCCTAGATGACTGTTGTATGGAGAGCTGCTATGTGATAGAAGACATCACGGCTAACCAAAGGAACTGTAAAAAGACACAATCAAAACTAACCTTCACTGATGCAAAATATAGGAGAAGCTGCTGTTTAATCTAGTGTGTTTTGTGCTGAATAGTCAGGAGGACGCAGGTCTGAACCTTGAAAGAGAGCACACTTTCTATAAGTTTTCTCAAGTACACAGACTGGTAGATGTAATACGCATCGTTTTTTGTTGTTTTAAAAAACAAAAAAACAAAACAAACTGGGCATTAAATCAAATATGGGTATCCACTGAAAATAATGTTTAAAGTTATAATTTTGTCATATAACTTACCTGGGCATTGAGCACTTTATTCAGTAGGTAGGTGTTTGCCTTTAGTTTTTTCTTTCTTTGTGATTTTTTCTGGTCTAAGATGTTAGTTCCTATAGCATAGTTGGCTTTCCTTTAGTAGTAGTAGTAGTAGTAGTAGTAGTAGTGTGTGTGTATGTGTGTATATATATATATATATATATATATATGCGCACACACACAAAATTACATTACAAAATTGTACTTGGATTAAACAAAAATTACTTATGATATAATACATATATATATATATATATATATATATATATATATATATATATATATATATACACATGTATTATATCATAAGTAATTTTTGTTTAATCCAAGTACAATTTTGTAATTTAAAATAGTTTGTTGTACAACACCTAAGGAAAGATAGCTGTATATTATCCTCATGAATATTACATATTTACAACCAAAATTGTTTACTGCAAAAGTTCCCAAAGCACAATATTTTTTGTATAAACTTTGGAAGGTCTGAGTAATCCTTGACAGTCCATAGATTCAATCTGAATTTCAGAATCTGCTTATTTAACATCGTACTAAGAGCAATGTTTCATCAGATAATTTTTTAATTTATTTTTTTTGTCCCAACTGCTGTTTTTTTTTTTTTTTATTATTTAAAGTTTAAAATGAATTTCTAAAAATGAGCAAAGTGTACTAGAAGATCTATGTGGCATATCATATATATGAACCCTCTTCAATAGCAATATCAGTACATGTCCAAGTTAGCATGGCATTGGGTGGGTCATTGATGTTTTGCACACTACCACTCAATTGTTACACACACACAAAAAAAATTGTGTGTGTGTGTATATATATATATATATATATATATATATATATATTAAAGAAAAACAAAAATCATTGATGGAACCAACAACTTGCCAAAACCTAAAACTTTTATCCAGATACAGTCTCAAGTAAAAAGAACATTACTGAAAAAAGAGAGAATAAAGGCCTAAGACAAACGTACCTACTCAGTAAAGTGCTTGAGCCTAGATTGCCTAGATTGAGCAAAAAACATGCTTAACAACATTATAATCCTATGAAAGGATAAAACTTATTAGCTCCGTCTTCTGTCTATATTTCTGAGATGAGGTACTGTTATTATTTTCACTATTTACATTGTTCAAACTGTTGTCATCTTTGTTTCCATATTCATGACGTTTCAGCTATTGTACGTTTTGGCCTTTTTCAGGTGATTGGAATTTCGAACTGAACCCTTTATTTCGTCCACTGGAGAGTTAAGTTAAAGATAACTGAGACATCTGGAATAGGTATGGCATGTGAAACTAGAACAATCCATCCCAGTGGATGAAATAAAGGGTTCTGGAGCATACAATAGCTGAAACATCATGAATATGGCAACAAAGATGAGGACAGCAGTTCAAATAGTGTAAATATCTCCATCTTAATTGAGTACTCCTGAAATTTTTAAATGTGTTTCAGCCACCTCTTCAATAGAAAATAAATTTATACTAAATTAACAACACAGATAAAACAATTCCTTGTGAAGTGTAAGAGAATGAATGTAACAATCCCAAAATAAATTAAAAAGAAAATAATAGATTAATAGCAGGAGAGAAAAGGAAAGTTTTAACTTTGTAACTTTTACTTCTACTTGGATTAATTGCTAACTTCAGCCTGAGTACAAGTTTGCTGTATTGTCTGAAAATGAAGCATTTCTGTGAAACCATTCATAAAACAAAATGTCATAAAATGAACTTTGAAAATGCTGGGATGATCTGTTTGAATTTTAACTTATTTTTATTGTTTATTTTTAGTTTCCTGAATAATGAAAAATATAAACAGTCTCTTTTGCCTGCATTAATTACTTTTAACCTTATTTTCCACTTCCAAGTGCTGCATTAGCTTTTGCTAATACAGTAGTTAGATGAGCTAATCTGATTAATACAATCTGTCTGTGACTGTGAATTTTCCCAGCATTGCTATTAGAGATTGTAGGCAGTAGAAAAAAGATTTGATGACAAAATAAATGAGCGGTATGTATATATATATATACTTTCAACCATAGTAACAATGGGTCAATTTTTATGGATTAAGGGTTTTCTGGTTGGTAGGTTTCCAACTTAACAGCACTTAACGAATCTCAACTGATGATATTAACTCTTTTGTTGTTATAATTTTTTTCATCTTCTCTCCTATTTTATTTTTTCTGCAATGATACAGTTCATTGATAACAGGCAGAAATGGTTTTCTATAGTGATTAAATGGAAGCAGTTTTTGGAGGCGTTAAAATTTACAAGCCATTCCTTGCTCCCGTTAACCATCGAGTGAGGTCTTTTTCAAGAGCAGTTTTACTGTCGGACTTGCTTCTAAGACACGAATAAATAGCTGTCATTAGTTGTATTAGAATAAATACCTAGTTGGGAACTCCTGACATTGGCAAGGTTGTTGAAGATAAGAAAGAACATAGGTCCAAGGATAGTCCAGCATTAAGTAGTATAAATTTTAGCTCAGTTATTTTACATTGAACCCATCACTGTGCGCTATTACTTAATACATTTTTATGTTTAACATTCTTTTTATAGATACAAGTATTTAAGTAAATGTTCTGTTTATAATAAACAGTATTAAATAACATTTACCGGCCTGAATGTCCAAGAAATTTTCATAGAAAGTATTTGTCCTCCAACAGGATTCGAACCTGTATCCTATACAGAACCGTCATATAGCCCGACGTGCCTTAACCAATTCGGCCACTGAGGATCGTTCGGTTGGCAAGGTCAAATTTACTGCTTATAAACTTCAATCTTCCATGAATCTCTAGCGTACATTCATAATTGCTCATGGCGTATCAAATGTAAACAAATGACGTCACACATTATGAAATGGACAAAGTCCGACAATTTTTATGTTTAACATTCTTTTTATAGATACAAGTATTTAAGTAAATGCTTTGTTTTATAATAAACAGTATTAAATAACATTTACCGGCCTGAATATCTGAGAAATTTTCATAAAAAATATTCGTCCTCCAAACGAACCTCAGTGGCCGAATCGGTTAAGGCATGTCAGGCTATATGACGGTTCCATATAGGTTCAAATCCTGTTGGAGGACAAATACTTTCTATGAAAATTTCTTGGACATTCAGGCCAGTAAATGTTATTTAATACTGTTTATTATTAACAGAGCATTTACTTAAATACTTGTATCTATAAAAAGAATGTTAAACATAAACATGTCTTTAATAATTGTCGGACTTTGTCCATTTAATTATATATATATATATATATATATATATATATATATATATATATATATATATACATTTATAATACTAAATTTATAAATAAAAGTTTATTGAATTAGTGAAATAATTTAACCACCTTTGCCGTCATTGTCATAAAGTTTACATAAAATAAAATAAAATAATATTTACTTATACTCGATAAGAATAAATAATTTTAAATACTGTAAGTAATCCTAATACATTTACTTGGTTTTTAACTAGGAGTATAGTATATTAAAAATAATTTTTTAGAAAGGTGGATAAAACATATTCTAACCTAAACAGTCCCTCAAAATCTTTAAATATACAAATAGAAAAAATACCATAAGAATTTTTGCCGTTAGAAAAAAACCCAGATGACATGAATTTAGCGGATGTCAGAATTTGTTAAAAGATACATCCCTACCCATCCCTAAACATAACCCCGCTTTCAAATGTAACTATTAACTGATACAACGAAAATTAAAAATTGAACCCTCTACCACCCCTTGTCTAGATGAATGGATTTATCGGTAACCTTGGAAACCCTCAAACTATGAATCTTTCCTGTGCCGTTAACAACCGTAAATTTTAAAAAGTAAGTTACTCCAAAATTCGCTTGATGAGGAAATGGAACTAATGTCTTTGGTTTAATAACAAAATTAAATTCAGGGGCTTTAGCTTCCATTTCTGAAACATGGTTATCACTGTGTAGCGGTAAAACCATATTTTAAATCTATTAATTTATAATATTAATGCTCTGTAAATTTAAATTTACATCGAGCACTATTGTGTAAAAATAAAAATATCTATAAGAACACCGGATTTTATATCTTGCTGTTCTTTCCTTTTTATTTATATATACATATATATATATATATATATATATATATATATATATGAAATGGACTAAGTCCAACAATTATTTTAATATATTTTCTCTTTGTACGTTATTTTATAGATACAAATATTTAAGTAAATGCTCTGTTTATAATAAACCATATTAACAACATTTATTGGCTTGAATGCCCAAGAAATTTCATAGAAAATATGTGCCCTCCAACAGGAATTGAACCTGTATCCTACATGGAACTGTCATATAGCCTGGCATGCTATACCATTTAGCTACAGAGAAAGTGTATGGTCAGCAAAGTCAAATTACTGTTTTTAAACAACAAATTTCCCATGATTTTTCTAAAACACACGTCTGCTCGAAGACTAAGTCCGACAATTATTTTAATATATTTTCTGTTTTTATGTTATTTTTATAGATACAAATATTTAAGTAAATGCTCTGTTTATTATAAACAGAACATTTACTTAAATATTTGTATCTATGAAAATAACCTATAAACAGAAAATATATTAATCAATTTTAAAATTTTATATTCTTGTATATATATTAGCATCAGTACAGGCTTGGATTCTTCATATTTTGTTTCTGTTGCTTTTCATGATCAGTTGCTTTCTTGTTGTGCCATGATTTTGTATAGGAAGAGTTTTAATTATTGCCTGATAGCCTTATGAACAGTTCCATGACCAATATCTTACTACTGCATTAACATTCCTTATGATTTTCTTGGACCCTGCTGCATACTGTTGAAAAAATATCCAACCATTTCTCCTCAGATAGCTTTGCTGGCTTTTCGCAATGTTTGGCATTGTCTGCCGATACTGTTTTCCATAATTAGAAACGTGCGCAGTAACTTTACGAACACCCTATAGATTATACAGAAAATTGCAAACCCTCTAATGACAGAATGACAATATATGTCTAGAAAACCAGAAGTCAAAATGGCTATAGTTGAGCAGTGGGATTTGGCTGTTTTCATTTTTGTCTGATGGCCTTATGTGCAGTTCCAAGACCAATATCTTGCTGCTGTGCTAACTTTCGTAATGATTTTCTTGGACCCTGCTGCATACTGTCAGAAATATCCAACAGTTTCTCCTCTAATAGCTTTGTTGGCCTTCCACAACGTTTGGCATCATCCACTGATTGTGTTTCTAGTAATTCATTCAACAAGGTTATGAACTGCATTGCAATGTGGAACAGGTGAATCGGAAAATTTATCAGCAAAACTTTGTTGCACCAAATCTCTATATCTATCACCTTCTCCAAATACATGTTCAAAAAGAAATACATGTTCTTTAGTTGCTAAAACCATATTGGGGTGAAATCTGAAATAAAAAATACTAGAAAAGTGCACAGTAACTTTCCAAACACTGTGTATGTATGAGTGTTTGTGTGTATATAATATATCGAAAACAATATTGGGGAAAATGTATGACAAAGTGGAAAAAGGAAAAAGTTTTCTTGTGATGTGCAAGTCCTAAAAAACAAAACGTGTCACACAAACTTTTTCCACTTCATCTCGCTCACACACACACTATATATATATATATATATATATATATATATATATATATATATATATATATATATATATAAAAACAATACCAAATGTGACATAACTATTAATTATTTCAAGAGTTGCACACTTAATAATATCTTGTTCTTGAATTCCAATAGCCCAAACATTAGTCTTTGAAACTAATGACAGCAACAGAACTGCAGCAATCGTTACTACATTCATTATTTCCAAAGTTAAGAAAAAACAATAAAATATAAAGAGATATTTTATAGACAGTTTTTCTGCTTTCTCAGTAATTTAGTTGGAAAATGGCTTGAAGCTAAATATTCTCACATTTGTGTAACCAGTTGGTGGATCCCAGAATAGTAAGAAAAACAATATAATCTTTATAAAATCTACTAATTACTGGGAACAGAAAAGGTTTGACAGGGTCTATTTTTATTCTTAAAATGATCATTTATTTATGTTGGCAGTAGATAGCAAATAAGTGTTTCTACATTAAAGGAAAGATCTGAGTCTGTTTTAAGCAGTTTAGGTATTTAAAGTAACCAAGTAAATGTGGGACAGAATTAACTTTCTGTTTGTGTAAATGTCTGCAAGCTCAAATGTTTACTAACCACACAAGGAATTTTGCTTGGAGATGTGTGTTTTAGAAAGTTTTCCTTTTCTCTCTCTCTCACCTTTTTTTTTTCTTTTTTTTTTTTTTTAAACTAAGCTTTTTATGAAAATTGTTTATTGAAATATAAATACTGTATGAAAGAATAATTTAGAATGGAGTTATCATTCATTTTTCTTCTGGCTTTTTCACCTTCTTCTTGTTTTTTTCCTGCTCCTCCTTTTTTTCTATTCCTTCTTTTTTTTCTCCTTCTTTTTGTTTTTTTCTTCTCCTTCTTCTTCTTGTTTTTTTCTCCTCCTCCTCCTCCTTGTTTTTTCTCCTCCTTCTTTTTGTTTTTTTTCTCCTGCTTCTTCTTCTTGTTTTTTTCTCCTCCTTCTTCTTCTTGTTTTTTTCTCCTCCTTCTTCTTCTTGTTTTTTTCTCCTCCTTCTTCTTCTTGTTTTTTTCTCCTCCTTCTTCTTGTTTTTTTTTCTCCTCCTTCTTCTTGTTTTTTTTTCTCCTCCTTCTTCTTGTTTTTTTTTCTCCTCCTTCTTCTTGTTTTTTTTTCTCCTCCTTCTTCGTGTTTTTTTTTCTCCTCCTTCTTCGTGTTTTTTTTTCTCCTCCTTCTTCGTGTTTTTTTTTCTCCTCCTTCTTCGTGTTTTTTTTTCTCCTCCTTCTTCGTGTTTTTTTTTCTCCTCCTTCTTCGTGTTTTTTTTTCTCCTCCTTCTTCGTGTTTTTTTTTCTCCTCCTTCTGGCCTTTTCCCCTCCTCCTCCTCCTGGCTTTTTTCTCCTCCTCCTCCTTTTTCATCTGGCTTTTTTTTCTCCTCCT
>OZ038500.1:8655715-8728215 GCA_964036315.1 Acanthosepion esculentum | reverse complement strand
CATGAGCTTTTAGTTTCTAGAAAGAAAGAAGAAAAAAAATGTTGTAGCTACATTTGAACATGCATAAAAGGTGCACTATTTAAGAATTCAACTTCATTCTATTTGATCTTCTGAACAAGACTGTACACTCATCTAATTAGAATACAGTTCTTTGAATTAAATTTTAAACCAACATAAAATTGGAAATTGCTTTAAAGACAATATTTGTTGCTTGATGGAATCTGTAAATTTAATTTGACAATATTAAATACTGGCAAAATGGCACCTTTTTATTTTACTGATTTAGTTAAAAGCTTCAAATTTCATACTCACGGATAGCTTCTTTTTTTTTTTAACGTTTTCCTTTTTAAAAATTCTTATTAGACACAAGTTACAATTGCACTTGTTGTCTTTCTCACTCTTGTTATTTTTTCTGGCTTCATACACTATGACATTCCATTGTTCACATCATTTGAAAATAAAGGAAAGACATAAAAAGCTGTTACTTCAGCTAGAGTTTATAATTAGGAGTAAGCAGATGCCTGATAGTGATGGTTAACAAGCCAGTCTTGTTAAACTATGATTATTTGAGAGAGTTCAATTATTGCAGTACCCCATGACTAACTTTGTGCCAGGCTAAGCTTAGCAACTGTTGAGGTTGAGAAGAAAGTGCTGTCACATTTGGAGATGATAAAGACAGACACTTTTCAGCTTTCATGAAAGTTTTTGATGATCAAAGTTCGAGATTTGTATTGAACTGTTTTGTTAATTCTCATACAGTTTGATGTAGATTTTCTCAAACTACAGTTTGCAGAAACACTATCTTTTTTAGTTTTAATTGTATCAAGCTCATACAAAGCAGTAAAGCCACTATGATGCAAGGGTTTACAGAGTGAAAGAATAAAAAAAAAGAAAGATTATTAAGGGGCGAGAACAATAGAAGAGTAATCAAGAAGTCAGTAGCTAATGATTGCCATTGCATTTGAATTTTTAAAGATCAAACATGGCTGGAAAGCATTAAGCCAGAAAAGTCTAATAAGCAAAAATGTGAAAAAAGAAACTGTTAGCATAGAACTTATGGTTACATCTAGCCAATTCAACTGCGAATTGAGATCTTTCCACCAATCTAGTACTACATTTAAATTTCTAGGTATCATAGTGAAGAATTTATCTGGACAATTACCATGAAAGTATTTATAGAAAAGGCACAGGGAAGCTACATTATGTTGGTGAGATAGTAACTAAAGCTGAGACACCAGATCATATTGTTGATTGCAATATTGCTAATTCTTCTTAGGATTTTGTCAAGAATCTCTAGATATACTGCAGGAGCACCAGATGATATGTAGCAGCAACAGGATAAATGGTAGACTTATAATATTTCTATATCAGCCAAGAATATAAGCCCGGAGTGCAATGAGTCACTCTGATGGGGGTTAGTATCAGCTGTGCTGATAGGAGGCAGCAAGGTATCTTTCGGGTGATTAATAAAAGTTTCATTTTGGAGGTGTTAGAATTAACACGCCATTCCTTGCCCCAATTAACAGACTGTAGGTCATTTGGTTATCTCATTCAAAGGAAATCTAGAAAAAATTCCTGATTGAAACTGGCCAAACCATCATTGTAATGTCTGTACACTTAACATCTATCACTCTGTATATAACTTCATTTGCTGTGCAAAGATTTATCCTGCTTATGAATCTGAATTTGTTTGAATTTCATAGTTGTGCTGTCATATCCTGCTATGGCAACAGAAAACACCTTTGAGTGAAATTAACAAAGTTACTGCAATTAAGGGGCCTTGAAAAAGAATGCAGTGGAAAGGGAAGTAATATTAATAATGCCGCATTTCCATAGACAATGAATATTTCTTGCTCCATCTGTTGCTGAAAAAGCTTCTTTTTTTTATTTAGTTTACACAGAATATTATCTGATCTAAACTCATTTTGCAGTAACCTTATTGTTAATTTCACATTTTGAAAGGGTAACATTGATACAGCATTCACCTACTCTGATAGTAAGTAATCTTCAAAATAAGAAAAGAAAAACATTTGAATATAAAAATTAATGTTTACTTTACTGTAATAATTGAAAAAGTACCATCAAAGTTTTATGCTAAAATTGTGACAGGACTTTTTGGCACTTCCATGTCATCCTGTCAACTATTATTACTGTTTCCAGCTAGTGCTAGTTAAATCCACAGGGAATGTAGGTCCTTTTCAGAGACTATTTCTCTAAATCAATCTATATATGGCTAGCCTATTGCAATTTAATCTTTTGTCACATAGCTTGTGACCCTGGTTAAATCTAGAAGCTCAGTAATGTCATTCCAATTCACTTTTAGGAAAGTGTACAAACATCAGTAATGGTGGTACACAAGTAGGTGCAGTTGATGTTGGTATAGGACCGTGGGCACTGCACAATGTAGCAACATAGTTTTGTAGACTTTGATGCTAAAAAAAAAGTGGGGATGAAATAGTTTCTTATCTTTAAGAAATTTATCTTAATAGATTAAGAGAAGATTACCATTTCTTTTTTTTTTTTTCATGAAGTCTGAACCAATAATTACTACAACGCAAAGAAGATATTTAGCTGTTTCAATTGTAATATATACTAAAGTACCTATACTATATATTACTATATAAAATATAATGTAGAACAGGTATATTGACCTTGACTTGTATAAAAATATGTATGCTGTTGGCACACTGAATGATTTTAAAACCCTAAGTCGGCACATAGCAAAATGTTGCCGCCCCTGATTTAAAACATCTGAAAGGAATATTTTGTTTATGTTCAAATAAATCTATCATGATAAAGCAAAACAATTTAAATGTGTGTGTGTGTGTGTGTGTGTGTGTGTGTATATATATATATATATATATATATATATATATATATATATATATATATATATAATAAAATACCAGGAGGTCAGAATGTTTGTTTTTTGACTGAGACCTGTGCTTGAATCTCACCAGGATTGGTTGATTTGTCAAGAAGGTGACTTGACGTTATTGGTCTGAGTGAAGCAAACCCAGTGTGTGGCACCTTTGGAAAGTGCCTGATAACTATAGCACACAATTACAATTGTTTAAAGGAGGAGAAGGACTCTTAAGTAGGTTAACTAACAAGAAGGGAGCCTCAAAGCACATGTTGACTGAAGCTTTGTGAGTAAAATTGGGCAGACAGAACTCTTTGGGAGCTGTCAATGGTTGTGCTAGCACAAAGTCATAAGTCATCGTATCTGAGGGTTTGAGCATGCTGGCTTTGTTCAGACTGTTGATCATACTAGATAACATGCTTTCTCCCAGAAACTGTCCATTCAGCATAGTTGCAGTATAAACCACAGGTGGGTTCTGTGGGTGTTGAACAAACACAAATGTGCCTGATTGGCTAGCTCCACCCCTCTCGTAGATGGGCATCCTTGGGTATAAATGGCCAGCCATTTATATAATATATGGCTTACAGTCATATGTTGAAACATCTGTTCTTGTACAATCACTGAAATTGAGCCTGGGAATACCAGGTGCTGTAAGTGTGGATGTGCAGGGTGTTTTCTTTTTCTCATATTATCTCTCACTCAGTAATGCTTTGTGTCTTAGTGGCTTTATTGCCTTCCTTGGGGGTGAAATTATTAAAAATAAAATATAAAGATTTTGAATCCTTTTGTCTCTCCCATTCTGTGCATTTTATCAGCCCAGGTTCTCTTTTTTTTTTTTTTTTTTTTTTTTTTTTTTATTCTTGCCTGTGTATTAATTGGTTTCATTCATAGTACAAAGAAATATTATCTAAAACGAATTATAAAATGCAAACATATCAATACATTTTGTTAAATATGTAGTTGTATTATAATATAAATCAAGCCTGATTTAAAAATTATTTCACTCATTTCCTAAAAATTCTATTTCTTTATTATCTTTAGCTAAATTTGGGCCTTGGAAATATGGACCTCATCATGGATTCGCAAGAGTACTCAGATGGAAACTGGAAATGCCTCCCAAAAAGGTAACCAGCATATTTTGTTCATTGTATTCTGTTAAAAGTTTATAAGTATATTTTTTTAAAATTAATTTTTAAATATTTAACAAATAAAGGGTGTTGCAGAAATACTGCCAAACATAATGGTAAGACAAAGATACCATTGACACTAATTTCTTACCATTATGTGGGAGGTATTTTTGTCATAGCTTGTATAAAAAAAAAATACTGCTTAATGCTTTAATGTATACTACTTTTTTCCGCCTCTCAATAAAGGACACTATATACTTTCATTGTATCTCTTGTGTTTAGTATTGCAACTAGCCACTTCCTTTGAACTAGTCTATTGGTCGTTAGAAATAAGATACAGTTTTCGGTGGTAACTTGTCTTTTAATGGGAGTAAATGTCTTTTATTTGTAGATAATGACTGAGGAAAATTATCAGTGATATTTTGGGTGTAGTTTTATCAGCAGAATGGGATAAGTAACAATGGACTTGAATGCAATATTTTAAATTGATTCTGTTAGTTTTAGTAATGGTAATATTAGCTGTTTCCTTATAAGAAAACATTCAGCATTCATTGACTGAACAACCAGTATTACTTTCAGTTGAAATTTATGAAAATCTTTCTCGTCAAAACCATTATCACTCTTACCAGTATTGCTGGGGTTTTTCCTTGCTAGCCTTTTATTTGAGTTAGTGTGAAATGTCAATATCTTCATTATATTCAAATTTTCTATTTGAGTTACATGTGATAACCATTTTAATTGTTGCTGTTGTTGATAGTCCTCAAGTGATGTGGTTTCTGTTATCTGCTACAGTTCTTTGTGCCAAGAAGTATGGTTTTGACCAAGACCCATAGGCTGAAAGTTGTTTTTCACCATTGATCTT
Source organism: Acanthosepion esculentum (assembly GCA_964036315.1). Lineage (NCBI taxonomy): Eukaryota > Metazoa > Mollusca > Cephalopoda > Sepiida > Sepiidae > Acanthosepion > Acanthosepion esculentum. The sequence continues at coordinate 8,723,363 of OZ038500.1, read as the reverse complement.
AGAAAGTGGTTGTATACAGCTGGTAGTTTAGGTATTTCCTATTTGATTTGGTGCCATGGATAACATCCATATGAAAGTTTCCATCTAATGAAGCTATTTAAGCACATGACTCAAGTTTTCAGGTTAATGTTTAGGGCAATTTACAGTGTTGGACGAAGCTCCATTTAGTGCAGCCTATTTCCTTATCTGCTATACTAAATCTGTTATAACTGATCCATACACCAAGTTTATTTGAAGTGTTTAGTAATTACAAATTCTATATCATAAATCTTTATGATGGATTCAGAGTACGTACCATCACTGCTTTCATTCCAATGCCAGATCGTAGTTTCTATTTTGCAAAGATTTATTTTGAGTCCTATTTCTAGGAACATTTGTTGAAGCATGTTGATTTTCTTATCCTAAATATGAATATCTGTGTCATCAGCATAGGGTCCTCTGTGGGGCTCAACATTAAATCAGAATGCTGATCTTTCCCCCACATGAAAGACTAATAAATAGCATATAGAGATTATTATTTTCAGTGTGACAACCCAAATCTTTGTAGAAAATGGATTAACACATTAATTCCTACTTTACGTATTTGAACTCTTATATAATTATGTGTATTTGTGTGTGTGTGTTTTTTTTTTGTTTTTTTTTTAGTTACCATTAGACATTGCTATAGTTATTTTCTAAGTGTAGCTTAGATGTGGCACAAGGCTGAAAGTATTGGGGAACCTAATGAGGATCGAACCATTAGATATTTCTATACATGACTACTTATTCTTTATTTTCATAAATAAAATGAAATTTATTAAACAATAAATAATGATTACTAATGTTTATCATTAATACCAACTCTTTTTTTCTCCAATACTTTGTAATGCATTTTTTTTTTTTACTAATAAACAACTGAAAAAAATCAAGATTAAAAAATGAGAATTAGAGAAATAAAGAAAACATCAACAAAATTTTAAATGGTGAATTTTTGCTATAATCTGAAACAATGGCAATATAATTTTGTTTTAATCATTTTCATTTCAAACGAGGCAATAAAGTCACTAAAACAACAGGTGTTACTGAGTGAAAGAATATGAGAACAACTATTTAGGAGGGAAAACAGTAAAAGAAAAGGAATTAAGAATACTGAAGATAAGGATTAACATTGGATTCAAGATTTCTAAAGAACTCTTACTTCTGTTTTTGACCCATTGCAGAAAATAGTCTTAGAAATTATTTAAAACTAATTAGTTTTTTTTAATCATTTCAACCCAAGCAAGGTAATAAAGCCACCAAGGCACAAGGGGTTATTGGTTATGAGAGAATATGAGAAAATGAAAACATTAAAAAGAGAGAACAATAAAAGAAGACAGATGATGACAACAATGCATTTAAATTTCTTAAGATTAAAGTTAACTGGAAAACAAGAAGCCGGAAGAGAGTTCCACAAATGAGAAGTGTGAGAGAAGAAATTGTTAGCATAGAACTCATGGCTATTTGCAGCCATTTCAACTATAAAATGATAAAACCTAGCTGCCAATCTAGTACTGTGCTTAAAGTCATAGTCTCGATACTAAAGAGGAAAACTTACCAGAACAGTTACTATGAAAATATTTATAGAAAAAGCACAGGGAAGCTATGTTACAGCAATGGGAAAGTGGCTGAAGTAAAGATGCCAGGTCAGGACCAATAACATTGCAGATTCTTCTTTGGATTTTATCAAGAATCTCTAAATATATAGCAAAAGTACCAGACCACACCTGGCAGCAATATTCAATGCATGGATGAATGGTAGACTTATAAATGTAAGATAGATTCTGGTAAGAAAAAATTGTCTAGCCTGGCACAGTGAACCAACTTTGCTAGCAACAGACCTAACAATTGATTCAATATAATTTTTCCACTTCATTTCAGCAGAAAAATTTAGCTGATTGTTTAGAGAAAAAGTAAAAGAAAAACACAAAAGATGTTTGAGATACAGTGGAGGAAAACATCTATTTTCTATCAGTTCATCTCTCTTAAGTACATAAAAGAATGCATTGTCATTGTGTTCCAAGTGCTACAAGATCAAATTTGTTTTCTTTTAGACTTTATAAGAATTTCACTAAAGAATCATTTATTTTTTTTAAAAATTTTATTTGCTTAGAATATTTGTAAATTACTTAAACCTTTCGTCTGGCTTTACACGTAACATACAGGATCTCCCCTACTTCTCAGCAGCATATATTCCTTTGATTTATCTACAAGTTTAAATGTTTATAAGGATGTAATAATAAAGCTATTTATAATGTTACTGTACCTACTTTGTTCATTACTTTGTCTTGTTTCCTGATACTCATTGAGAAAACAGGATCTTGCTCAATCAACTGAGTAACAGACAATAGAAATATATTTGCTGAGGAGAAATTTCAATAAACTTAAATAATGCTTAAAGGTTAAATCCACTTTGGCAGGAATGGGGCAAGTCGGCTATTGCCACTGTTTAGAAAGCATCCATTAAGCTGAGGGGTGGGAGTCTAATATCTTCAGAAATTTGTTAGCCAAGGATCGTGAATTCAATCCTCGGTAGGACCACAAGAGTCAGCATAGTTAACACCCATATTACTTAAAGAAAATTCAATTTTAAGCAAACTATATTTGCTACTACACAAGTTATTTTATCATCAAAACAATTACCATAAAAATATTTATAGAAAAGACACAATGAATCTACATTCCAGAGGCATGCATATTTGTCAAATGCAGCATAGCACAAAATATGCATCTGTGTTGCATTGTAATAAATGTGTTAATAGGTTGACCTAAGGTGTGTTCAAGATAAGAAGACAGTAAACTGTTTTTGTTATATCCAAAGAAATTTCCTCTCTAAAGGCAGTCATACAACTGGACATTGATAAAAAAAAAAAAAAATAAAATAAATATTCTATTATGAACTGAAAGAAATTCTATTCAGCAATGGAATATTCATCCTTTGTATAGTGACAACAAAATAGAAAGTTTTTGTTATTGTTATCATGTTTTGTCTGTTATTCCCTCCAGCCTTCATCAGGTGTATATCAATCCAGGTACACTACAATAAATTATGAACTGAAACCTTTATTTAATCTACAGGGGTAATCTTTTTGTTTCACTGCTCATGTCTAGGTATAGATTGTCTAGAACAACCTATATTTAATATGGAATTTTAACAAACAAGCATTAATAATTGAGTTAGTCAAATATTGTTTGTGGAACAAATGTGTCAGGAGCTATTAAATATTTACTGAAAAGATGTCCACACGTCACAACAAAAGTAATGAGACCCACAACAATATACACCTAAAGAAAGCCAGAGGGCACAATAGCTGAAACATAATAACAAAGATGAGGATAATAGTCCAAATGTAAATAGTGTAAATAATGATAACTGGTATTTACTTAGTCCCCCCCCCCTAAAATGAGATGTGACACAAGGTCAAGATTATTGTGGGGAACCTGAGCATGTCTACTCAAGCCAACAGTCAAAATTTACCCAGTCTCTGCAACCACAGGATCAGCTACATTTATTGTCTGCTTTTCTTAGCCAAGTCTCTGTCCATAGACAGAACCTCAACTGAGTTGTATCTGCCCAAAGGCAGAGAACTTGACAATTGTGAGCCTGACTGCGACAAACTTCTCAGAATAATAACTGCTCGTCCCAGGAATTTAGATGGAAAGTCTTTTTATGCAACTTGTGCTGTTCTCTTTTTTTCTTTTCTTGTTTTTCTTTCTTTCTTTTTTCCTCTCTTTCTTCTTTTTTCCTCTCTTTCTTCTTTTTTCCTCTCTTTCTTCTTTTTTCCTCTTTCTTCTTTTTTCCTCTCTTTCTTCTTTTTTCCTCTCTTTCTTCTTTTTTCCTCTCTTTCTTCTTTTTTCCTCTCTTTCTTCTTTTTTCCTCTCTTTCTTCTTTTTTCCTCTCTTTCTTCTTTTATCCTCTCTTCTTTTATCCTCTCTTCTTTTATCCTCTCTTCTTTTATCCTCTCTTCTTTTATCCTCTCTTCTTTTATCCTCTCTTCTTTTATCCTCTCTTCTTTTATCCTCTCTTCTTTTATCCTCTCTTCTTTTATCCTCTCTTCTTTTATCCTCTCTTCTTTTATCCTCTCTTCTTTTATCCTCTCTTCTTTTATCCTCTTTTTTTCCCCTCTTTCTTATTTTTTCCATTTTTTTTTTCATAGAATATTTGAGAATGGAAATATCAATTACATATTATTGCTTTCTCATTGTTTATTAACCAATTAGTTTTAAATAATTTCTAAAACTATTTTCTGCAATTGATCAAAAACAGAAGAGTTCTTTAGAAATGTTGGCGCTTGAAAATAAAAAAAATGCCAGTCTTTTCAACCAGGTTAATTTCTCATACACAATAAAATCTTTCCAAAAGCACTCCTGTGGATCAGTTAGTATACAGGTCTCTCAAACTTGTATTCTACAAATGTAGCCTTATGCATCAGATATAAGTCTTTAACATATCATCCAGACAAATCTTTTATATCTGGTTAACAAAGAAAAAAAATGGGCATTATATATGGTCTGAAAATCTAAGAACCACTCCTTTGGATGGAATTTTTCCAATGGCTCAGATTCAGAAACCCACTCAAAAGAGCAAAAAATAAACTCTGTAATATATTTAAGAAAAGATCATATACATAGGTAATTCCCTGACAGAATTAATCAGAATTTAGTATTATTTACATGTGGACTATTGTCCTCATCTCATAGTCCTCATCATGTTAGAAATCCAAGGTTAGGTTTTGTTCCTTTTTTTTAAGCAATGGATATTCATAGAGGGAGAATGTTTCAATGCTTTCTAATTCTCTTTGGCGCAATCAGTTCTTTTGTAAAGTAAAGTTGATCAATAAAGCATTGCAAATTTTTCAGGTTGGGTTATTTGCTGCACAAGACACACCTTTTTGATGTTGATATATTTTTATTTATCTGAACTATTGTTCTCCATCTTTGATTGTTATAATGGTTCTTATAGACCAGACATTTCAAATAATGAACTATTCAAGTGTCTGTTATTCTGGCTATATGGGATATCTTATGTGTTAATTATTGTATTATTTTTGTCTCTGGGATACTGCTAAAGCAGATTACATTTTTTCACTGACTGATCCTGGGATTGAACTCCTGATCATTAGATGTTAGCAACACTAACTAACCAACTCTCATATCCACGACACCCCTGTTCCAAAATGTGTATTTTTAGAGCCTTTTAATCCAATGGTTATCACAGTGGCTTCATGCCACTTTTGATAATTTTTATTTTTTTTTAAGATGAGGAATTGCCAATATACCTCATAATCCTTGCTTTCTACTATCTCTTTTTACATTTATATCACATAATTCATTCAGTAACCCTCTACCTTGAGTGGCTTTTGAGCCTTGTATTGAGTGAATTTTTTTTAGAATTTTGCTTGTTCCTTAGCACATGTTATGCCCTGCAATGGGGGGGGGGTTCTACGGGTATTTTATAGTTGTAGAATTTGCAAGGAGCTTATTCAATCATTAACTTAAGAACTTAAGATTTATCAGAAAATCCAAATAGAAAAACTGAAATTTTCACAAATACTTGTTCATATTATCGCTGGTATTTGCTCTTTTGTAAACTGTAAAGGTGAAAATTAATTAATCTTTGGCTATTAAGAATAAATTTAGTAAGAATTATTTCAAGCAGTCTTCAGAATTTGAAGAAAATTATATGAATGTTATTTCAAGTCATTTTAATTTTATCATTGAGCTTAATTATTTGAATGATTTTGGCTTTGGAAGCTTAATCATATATCACAGAATGTTTCTCTGCAGAAGGAAATCCCAAAACATGGTCTATGGCCGTCAGGATGGATTATTTCCTATTCTTTGGAGAATGATTTATCATCAGAAAATTTTTTTACTTTTTCAGGTTAGTGAATTGGTATACAGTTAGCCAAGTTCAATATACTAATTTTATCTTACTGAGTCGGTCAGTCTGCATTGACATGGTACATGAAAAATATTTATGAAATATTTGAAATGATAATCATCTGTTTTCTAATGTTGTTTGAATTAATATGTGAAATATTCTTCCCCGTAGTGTGTGTTATGGCTTTTTATAGCCGTTTTCTTCCTCTCCAACTTTGGTGTATCATTTTATATCATTGACGGATTTGTTAAAATTGTTGATGAATAATAGGATTATGACAAATGGAAAAAAAAATGAATGAATTTATCTTGACAACCCAATCAATACTTAATCTTAGAATAAAAATAATCCGCCTATAAAATCAGATACAAATGGAGAATTGAATTTCTTTCTTAGTAATTTTTTAAAAAATTTTTTTATCACAACTGTTTTTATAGAGCAAATAAAGTTGGCATGAAATAGGATTAAAGAAATAGAGAGGTTTGAACTTGTATCCTGGGAGTTTATCTCTATTAACATCACCATAAGCAATTCAGTCATGGAAGCCTATAGCGAAATGGATCACACAAATCTAGAATCCATTTGCCACATGTTTTAAGCTTTTTAGCGAATTGATGAAAAATATGATGATAATAACATGAAGAAAACTGTCAAGAATAATGAAAATGTTGGGAGATTAATTTTTTGTTTCTAATGTTATTTGAATTAATACTCAAAATATCACTCCCCCTCCCCCCGCCGGAGTGTTTTATGCTTTTTGTAGCTCTTTTCTTCCTCTACAACTTTTGTTTATCTTTTTATATTATTGACGGATTTGTTAAAATTGTTGATGTATAATAAGATTAAAACAAATGGACAAATTTATTTGATAACCCTGAACATTTTGTAACAATAGACGTCTAGTATTTTTAATTAGTTACAAGTAAAAATGTTCATTACTCATCTAAATTATACAAAAATGCCTCAGTCAGTAACTCCAGTACAATAAGAAAGAAAACCAAATGATGCATAGTAGGCAGAAAGACCTGTTCATTGTAAGTGGAGATACGAACAGGATTGGGGATGATGAAATTATCAATTGCTTTGTCTGTCGTTGGAAAAGATTACAGATTGATCAATGTAATACTTTAATTTCGTACATGATCCAAAGTATAAAGAGAGCTGAGGATGAAGAGTTAATGCTTTCATCATCCTTCCCTCTCTTGATAAATGTTCAAAAGCGTCTACATGGCTTTGTGGGTGATGAATTATTTTACACACAACAATCCTTTTCAAAAGCTGTGAGCCTCTGGCTATTTCCAAGGCATGCGTTCTTAGTCTCACCACTTCCTGACCTTTGCAGCTGGGACTTAACATGTCACATATACAAGGATGTATTTCATTTCCTTCATATTCGACTTAACTTCTTCCCAAGAACTGCTGTTTTGTGGAACAGAATTCTGGCAGGATGTTTTCTCAATCACTACAATCTTGATCTATTCAAGTCTAGAATTAGCCATTATCTTTCCTGCATAACCTCATGATTTTCATTTCTTGCCTTATGATCATACAGCACCACATAGTAACCCTCATCTTGAGTGGCTCTCTTGGGCCTTGTATTGGGTGAATGTTTTATATATATATATATATATATATATATATATATATATATATATATATATATACACACACACACACATATATGGTGTAATGGATAAATTGTCATCTAAATTATGCAAAAATGAAAATAACACTGGCATCTTATTTTAACAGATATATTTAGCATAATTACACAAAAATATCTTTAGAAATACTAAAGACTAAATTTATTCAATAAAATCAACATTGGCTTCAACCATGGCCTCCAGATGACTTTGGAATCTCTTGCAACACTTCTGGACAGTCTCCTTGTTTAAGTTGGTGAATACTACTATAATCCTTGTTTTCAGTTTGTCTTTGGTTTTACAAGGAGTTTTGGTGGTTTCTCGCTCAATTGTGACCCCACACATAATGATCAAGGAGGTTGTAGTCTGGGGAAAAAGAGTGATGTAGTCATAGATATTGTCTCACAGTCATGACTGGGTTTTCCTACTTGTGTGGTATGGTGCAGAGTCCTGTTGCCAGACATAGTCTTCCAGCAACCATCATCTTGACCCAGGGCAGCACTACTTAATGTGGGCCTTTGTGTTGAATCTGAGGCCCTCACCAACAAATTTGGGAGTTCTTTTATCACAATGATCAGAGTGAGTTTTTATCTTTGTAATCACTATTAGAATCATCCAACTCTTTCTAAATCCTCTGCACTGTCCTCAGATTGACACCCAGACACTTTGAAATGTTTGTATTGAACCTTCCAGCATGAATGCCAAGCAGTACAGCATGCCATTTCCAAATTTCTGGTGGATTGAATTTTCTCACAGATGGTGCCCAACTGATCTTACTATACTGTGCAGCTGACAAAACGAAAAACAATGTGCATGTGTGAAATTAAAAACTTAAAATGGCGACAATTTACCCATCACACAGGATGTATGTATGTATGTATGTATGTATGTATGTATGTATGTATGTATGTATGCATGTATGTATGCATGCATGCATGCATGCATGCATGCATGCACGCACGCACGCACGCACGCACTCTAGGATATGAATTCATCTCTTTTCTTCCCAGATATTGGTTAAATAGTAGGATTTGTATCTGGAAAAATCATTATCTCTATAAAATTTTTAATGCAATATTCACTCACAAAAAAGGAAAAGATTTATTCTTACAATCCAGAATATGTTTTGGCTTTAACTAAACCACAAAGGGTTGATAAGCCATAAAATACAAATCAATCATTCTACTCTTAGATGTTTTAACAATACATACTCACCATATACAAAAGATGTGTAGATAGCATAATGGTTATCAGCTAATAAAATGGATTCAACAAGTAGAATTCAAATTCTAATCAAGTTTCTTTCATTCATTATGTACTGATGACTTTGGAAAAAGAATTGTTATATTTACGTACTAATATGGTATAAAAAAAATTGAAAGTTAGCTAATATTAATTATCCCCCCTTCCCAATTCAATAGGTTCTAATTAGCAGCATGAGGCTTGTCACACCTGGAGATTAAAATAAACTTGACCCTGGAGCTCAATATAAATTCTGTCAATTTCTATTTAGGAATTGTGGTGTTAGCTGCCTGGAGAACCCTTCCTAGTTTGAACAAAGTATTGCTTTTGTTGATGTGTCTTTTTTATATTCTATTCTAACAGGTGTGAATTAATTTCCTTTTAGCTATGGCATGCTAGGCCCTCTTGCTTTGGCTGACATACAGTTTAGGTGAAGGAAAATTGCCCTCTGGTTATTTTTGTCTGTAAACAAGGCAAAGGAGTGAACTAAATACTAATTTGCAGTTGAGCCTCTAAAGTCGTTGGAAGGTATACTGTATCACCTAACAACTCTTTCAAGTGTACTGATACCAAACTCTATTGGTTTATATTTTCCTTGGGAATTTATGAGTAACAACAAGAGAAGGATCTTGATGTATGAGTTGCCAAAGATCTCCATAGGTTCTGCCCATGGCCATAATGATCTGCTCCTGTTCTATTTATAGTTGTTCTGGACTATGTTCAATGTATTTCTCTTGGCAACATGGAGGAAAAAGGATTCCTTTTGAAACCTTGCCAGAGTAATCGGTACCTTCCACAATACCTGACTGTCCTTGAATTTACCAATGATCTTGCATTAATTTCTCAATGTATCAAAGCAAAATCCTTGCTGCAATCACTTGAACAAGCAGCAAACCAGGTAGATCTCTATTGCAATGTGAGTAAGACAGAATCTCCCCTGAAACATGTGAGTTGAAGTCACTCAATAATACATCAAAATAGTTGAAAACTTCAAATAAATTTGATCTTACATAATAGATTTCCAAAAAGACCTCAACATCCACAATGCTCTTGCATGGGATGCATATAACAAACTTCACAAGATTTGGTGCTAAAACATTCCATCCTCTTTAAAAGTTGAAATATTTCAAACACTGATTGAACCGGTCTTACTGTATGGATCAGAAACTTGGACATTATCTGTTCATCTTGAAAGATGAATGGATGAAACATTAAGAAAAATCAAGAGCATCAGTTGGAGATCCTATGCAATGCTTAACACAATTTATGGAGAACTGAGACCAATCTCTCTTAAGCTCAAACAAAAGCGATCGCAGTTTGCCAGCTACTGCCACTGAGAGGACAGGGGGGTCATCTCATTCTTACTCCTATGGCATCCTTCTGAAGATGTCTTCTTACGAAAGTTGGCTTTCCAAGACACCATGGCTAGGGAGTCAGGGTTGAACATTGGGAATCTGGGGACGGCAATGCGGGACCAATCAGCATGGAAAGGGATTGTTAATGGAGTTCTGACAAACCACTGGGAGGTCGAAGGATGATGATGATTGATGTGTGTTACCTCATTGTCTCCTGAGACAGATAACCAGAACAAAATACAGAAGAGTGGGCACAACATCCTCCTATCTATCTTATTGGACTATTTCCTCTAGTGTGATTTTTTAAAAAAAATTTATTTCGCCCCGAGCAAGGGAATAAAGCCACTAAAACACAAGGTCTTTTTTATACTAAGGTTCATATGATACAAGGCTCAAGTCACTTGTGGTAAAGGGTTACTGAATTTCAGGTTGGTAGAGATTATGAGGATAGGGAGGATAGATAACAATTGAGCCCTGACTTGAAAATGTTTGAGGGAAGATACTAAAAGTGTAGGGATTAAGAAGACAGGAGAGAATGATTGACATTTTATTTAAGTCTTTGAAGGTCAAACTTTAAGAAGCTGAAAGAGAGTTCCACAAGCAAGAAGTGTGAGAAAAAAACTGTTAGCATAGAAATTAGTTACATTTAGCCATCTCAGTTGTAAAATGATGAGACCTAGCTGCTAATCTAATAATGTACTTAAATTTATAAAAGTCTAGGTACCAAAGAGGAAATCTCAACAGAACAATTACCAGGAAAATATAGAAAAGGCACAGGGAAACTGTTACAGCAGTAGGAAAGTGACTGAAGCTGAGATGCCAGGTCAGGACTGATAGCATTGCAGATTCTTGTTTGTATTTTATCAAGAATCTCTAAATATATAGTAGAAGCACCAGACCAGATTTGGCAGTAATATCCCATGCATGTTATGTAAGAATTCACGTGTCATGTTATATATAGCTGTAGTCTTATTTTAAATCATAAAGAAATCTAATTGATTATCTATTTCACAGTTTGTTTTTTTGTTTTTTTTTTGCATTTTTTTGTTTTTTTCTTGCATTTTTTTGTTTTTCAGTTATTCAATAAATTTCAACTGGTAAATTAAGAAAGTTATACTTGATGTCTTAACTAAAATGCTTTACAGTTGTGATCAATGTAGAACATTTTAGAACTTGGTTTGTATGTGTTTACAATAAAAAAAACAAATTAAAAACAACCACTGATTGTTACATTGTGTGTTTGGGAATTGTCTTCCCCAGAAATCGTAATATTAACTTAGAGATGAATCTGCCTTTCCCACCAGTTTCAGTCTCCTCTAGTTAATGCTAAATGTTATATATTCTCTGGAGATTTCATCCTTGCACCAACTTTTGAACAATGTTCCTATGTTCAATCAATAAGAGAAATCATATTTGCTGCTTCAGGCCACTGAGTCTTTGCAAGTAAATCATTGAATCTCTTTGGTCAGCTGAGTTGGCCAGAAAGAAAAATATAGATTTTGCTGTTTCTCTTGCTGTTAGGTATTTTACTGCCATGCACCATTTTGTTAATAATAGCTACATTCATATCTGGCAGCAGGTGTCAGTTGTTGCTACTTCTGTGCTTACAAGTAGTATCAGAGAATAATAGCAACAAGTGGTTAGTGTTTCTTCTCTTCACATCTCATTACTATCAAACTATAACCAGGTTTTTTGTTTTTTTTTGTAATAAGCCACGCCTACATTCAAAAGGAATAGAATCAGATTATAAAACAAATCTGTCTATATTTCTGAGATGAGGTATTATAATTATTTACATTGTTCAAACTGTTGTCCTCATCTTTATTGTCATGTTCACGACATTTCAGCCATTGTATGCTCCGGCTTTCTTCAGGTGATTGGAATTTCGCTTTTATCCACTGGACCATGTGTCTTTGAGGACATTATGAATTTTTGGTCTCGCTAACCTTTTTATCAGAGCTCATATTGCAATTTTGTTGTTGTTATTACTTTTCTCTAGCACTCCATATTACTGGTTCCCATATTGTATTCATTTCTATGCTTGTAAAAATTCATTATTCATCGAAAAAAATTCTTTCCTTAAGACTATAATGCCATTAATATATATTATTTATAAAAGCAATTAAAAGATTATCTGATTAAATAATGTAGTTTTATTGCATTTTTTATTTTACTATTTGGAGCAGATTTTTAGGAAGCTAACTGTTTGAAAAAAAGTAAGAATGGATGATTTAGATTCTCCAATGGGTCCTACTTTTAACTAATAAAACAAAGACTTTCTAAAAAATAATAATTTCAAAAATAATTTCATTCATTTGTGAATAAATCCAGAAAGTTTCATTAAAATTTGACAATTACTTGATTTTTGCAAGAATTTTGTAATCGCTGTGTTTTTCACTGCAAAAAGACACTAAAATTTTCCATGGACAGTGCATAAACAACAGATGTCTTAAGGAAGATGGAAACAAAAAGGACACTTGTACTCAGAATCAAAAGACAGCTGAAATTTCAGAATGTGTATGGAGGGCTTGGAGAATTTAACACCCAACGGACATTGAGGGCAAAAGGATAGGAAAGCAGTGGGCCACCTGACAAGCTTGTGTGAATAGATGTCAGCATGGGGGTAAGAGTGATGATAAAAAGACAAACATTGCTACAATGGATAGGAAGTTGTGGAGAGCCATAATCACCAATTTCTTGATGGGAAACAGCATATAGAAGATTGATATTATTTCATCATTAGAAAAATGTTCTCTCTTGATTTTTCATTTTGTACAATATTTTTCTACCTGAATTTCTGGGAAGAGGAGTTATCATCGCAAAAAACTGTACCAAAATAACAGAAACTGCATCACTTGATGATTTTCAACAGCAGCAACAACTAAAACGGTTAACACATGTAATTAGATAAGAAAATACTGACATCAAGACATTGTCATTCCCCACTACTTCAAACAAAAGGTTAGGAAGAAAATTCCCCATCAATATTGGAAAGATTGATAATAACTACTGGACTTGAGAAATGTGTTTTCCTGGAAAATTACTTAAGAGAAAGATTTTATAAATTTCAACTCACAGTAATAGTGGCTGCTCAAAGGAAACCACTAATATTACCATTAGATATGAAGAGAACAGATGCTACACTTTGATTCCAGGTCAATGGCTAGAGAGTGAAGGAAAACCTAACTTGAGTAACACTGGCTGTTCAGTCAATTCTGAATGTTTCCTTATTAGGAAATGGCTAATATTATCATCACCATTATTTACATGTGAACTAAACAATGATCTGCTTGTTGTAATATAAATAACAATATTTTTTATTTTACAATAATATTTTGTTTTGAGATAATGTTCTGAGCCCTATGACAGTTTTAAGTTGATAAGGTTAAATGTTGAGTCAATCAGCTCCAATCTTTAAATTGGTGATGTTGATTGACAATCTAACAATAATATAAAGTTCTTTTTTTTTTTTCCTTGAATGGTTTCTATTAGTTTGGCTTCAAGATAAGCATATGCTCTCTGTATAAAAATTCTTGTACCTCCTAAGCTGTGTGACAAGAACATCTCGGTGTGAATGTTGGAGAAGTGTGCAAGTCATGAGAAAAGAGAAAAATGTAAGGTAACTACAGTTATGGAGTTAATTGGTCGCAACAACCATGTCAAGAAAATAGATCAGCAAGTGACTAAATTACAACAAGTGCATTCAGCATGTCTTTTTCTACTACTGCCATTTCATCTTGTAGGTGCATGGTAGACATTTGACTCATATCAAAGCAGGTTTTGTGTGTGTGTGGGGTTTTTTTTTTTTTTACATGTCACCTGAAAGAAGAATAGTCTATTCATCTCAGAATGTTAAATTGTGTTTCCACATTTTATAGACATTTTGTTGGAAGAAAAAGAAGACTCGAAACAAGAGATATTTTTTTTTACTTAACAGAATTGGGCATTTCTACAGAAATGCATCTTTCTAAGAAATAAACATTCATTTTAAATTTATTTTTCTTATTCCTATCAATTAAGTTATCCAGATTATGATTATAAAAAAAGTATGCAAGCCAAAATAAATAAAAATCAAATGGAATAATAATAAATACATTTTCATAGTAAAAAAAATTACCAGCAATATGATTTTATAAAAATAATATTACCAGCAATAAATTTTTGTAAAAGACAAGAAAATGGAATTTAGCTTTAAATGAATCCCAAGTAGTTGATATTCTGTTAAACAAACAATAATAATAAAAGGAAAAATTAAGCAAGAATATGCTTCAAATTCCTATTCCAATTGATTAAGTTATCCAAATTATGAATTTAAAAAAAAAAATTTTTCTTCTTTGTTTTAAGGGGTTCAGTTTGCTATGTAAATTTATGGCAAACTAAATCAGTTTACCATAAACTTACATATAAAATTGAACCTCCTTAAAACACAAAAAAAAAATATTTTTTTTTTTTTTTTTTTTTTTAAATATTCATAACCTGGATAATTTAATCAATTGGAATAGGGAACCAAAATAAATAAAAGTTAAGGAAATGATAATGATAATAATAACAATACATCATTATTGTCTGCAAAAAATTCTTGCAATCTAAAAACTATTTTCTGGCTTTCTGCAAACATTGATAAGCTGTAAAAAAATAATAATAAATAAATAAATGCTTGAAATTTCATTGAAATTTTTGTATGTAAGCATTATTTTAGCACATGAGAAAAAGTTAAGTAAAAATGTTTTAAATGATATAAATAATTTTTTTATTTTAAAATTTTCTTAAAAATTTTGTAAGTAAGAATATCCATTATCAGATATGAACAATACTTTTGATTGGGGGCCCAATTTACAATCATTTTACACGGAAAACTGAGCCTCCTCTCTTAAAATTTAGTAAATTTAAAAAAGAAAAAAAAAAACTGATACTAGTGATCAGTAGTGTTTTACTCAATAGGAATATGAAAAATAAATTTGAAAAAAAAAAATGACTTTCTTGCAGATAAACATTTCTGTAGAAATACCCACAATTTTACTAATGCTAAAATTAAAGGGTCATGGTTATAGTGCTGTAAATTTAATTTGGGGGATATATTTTTTACATTACTTGTTTTTAGAAGTGATGGATGCATTATCTTTTTGTATCTTCATTTCATGAAAGAACATTGACTGGCTTGCTATTGAGATATTGTTACTGCAGAAGACAACAAAACAAATCTGCACAATGTTTTTTTTATTTCACACGCAGTTCTTTAGCAATAATGTACTGCATTAAACACAACAGTAACTTACAGTGTTTTATTATTTAATTTTCTGTTTAATAATTAAATAAGATTTTAATTCTACAGAAGTAAAAAAGAATTTACAGTAGAATGCAGTGAATTCAAGACGTGAAAGCCATTCAATGTAGACACATTGCTAAAATGGTAACAAGGTGTGTGAAATGAAGAAAAGAGGTTTTAATTTTATACTAGCTTTCCTTACATTAGTCATATCTTTTGCATGAGGTGTCATGATTTTTATCTTTACAATTCTATTGTCATATGTAAGAATTCTCATTAGAATCCATCCTGCACATTTATAAATCTACCCTTTGTCCATGCATTGAATACTGTAGCCATATCTGGTCTGGTGCTTTACATCTCAAGATTCTTGACAAAATCTAAAGAAGGCTCTGGAATACATTTGATCCTGACTAGGTATCTTGACTTCAGTCACTTCCTCACCACTGTGATGTGGCTTCCCTCTGTCTTTCATGCAAATATTTTCAGGCCAACTACTCTGATGAGCTTCTTCCCTTGGTGCACCAAATACGTGAATGTAAGTGTGCAACTGCGTCTCACTGTTTTACTGTTGAAATAGCTGAATGCAACCTCCACTTCTACTCCAAAAGATTCCTTTCTTGCATTTCCCACCTGTGGAACTTTTTCTTGCTTCCTAGATAACTACAATCTTCCAAAATTTAAATGCAATGTCAATCACCATCTTCCATCTTGAATCTCATTCAACTTTTGTCCTTTCCTCATTCCTTCCCATTCTCAGTCTTATCATTCTTTTTCACTTTCACTCCTTGTAATGCTTTGCATTCTAGTGGCATTATCACCTTGCTCGGGGTTAAAATATTAAAAAAAAAAAAAAAAAAAAGTAAAAACTAATGAATTCTAGTTCAGCTTGACTTTTACTCTTCCCTGTTTAGGGCACAATGTGATTTTCAGTTTCAGCATTTGGAGTTTGGGTGTGTTTTATATACCACAATATATAGTCTTTGTGTTTAGGACAACATCATGTTCAAACACAGGATCCCATATGATCACTGAAGTTAAGCAATGTCAAGCTTAGTCAGTACCTGAATAGGTGACCACTTGGGCATTCCAGGTGCTGTATGCTTGGATATACGAGTGGTGTAATGGATAATGGCTTGGATTTGTTATTCGGAGAGCCAAGTTTCAATTCCAGTTAGGTTCGTTATATTTGTTTAAATGCAAATGCACTTGAGAAAGGCATGAATCCACCTCTCCCTTCCTCCTATTTGTAAAACTTGTATCACTAAATCATTATCTCCAAAAAGAAAATCTTACAAGCTAAAATTATTTTCTGGCTTTAAATAACCTGCAAAGGGTTGATAAGCCATAGAAAATGAATCAGTCAATGAAATCCTGATTAGCTACACAGGCTAATGTCTTTTAGATTTATTTACATTCTCTGGAATAGAAATGAATAGAAACTGTGTCCATAAAGTAAGGGATCAATTTATATATTGATTGTAATAGCAAATTGATCTGCTTACTATATCAACATTATAATTTTTTTTCTTTATCAAATTCTGATTAGGTATGAATCCAGCTCCCCCAACTATAGGTTAATTAATAAGACCTGTATCACTAAATCATTATTGCCCCCCTAAAAAATCTTGCAATCTAAAAATCTTTTCAGGCTTTAAATAACTTGTACAGGGTTGATAAACCATAGAAAATGAATCGTTTTTTCTTTCTTTAAACTCTTATAAAGAAAATGTCAAGAGAAAATATGATCGCATGAATGTTTTGGTAATATTATCTAGTAAGCACACTTCTTTGCAAGTAAAACATCCATATATCAATAGATTTAGTTTCATTATTAGTCAAACATGTCTTGTACATTTACAAACACAGACTTAATGAGATGGGCACTGAGAATTTTGTAATACATCCCAAACGAATTTGCCAATAGAAGACAACAATCCTGTTTTACCTCTGAAAGCCAAGGTATCGATGTTAATCCCCCTCCTCCTATGTTGTTGGAATATAAATGATCTTGAACAGAAAATCGATATTCTCTACCAAATGTTCCAAGATACAAGATAAACGTTTCCAAAACAGAAACTACAATCTGGAATTGGAATGAAAGTAGTGATGGCAGCCTAAATCCTTTGAGTGAGTGAAGTCTGATGGTCTTGCTAAAGATCATTTTTCTTTGAACATTGTAGACTGGTGCAACAGAATCACAAAGTACTGTCCTAGATAACGGAAACCCTATCACTTAAGCACTTTCAACAGCAGCAACAGCTAAAATGAATAGCACAGGTAACTGGAAGAGAAGAAAATGACATAATCAAGATGTTGACATTCTACATTACTTCAAATAAAAGGTTAGGAAGGACCCCCTCCCACTTTTCCTATCAATATTGGAAATAAAGATAAGAACTATTTGAAAAAACCTATTTTCCTGAAAAATTGTTTTAACAGAAAGGTTTTATAAATCTCAACCGAAAACAGTACAGGCTGCTTGGTCAATGAATGCCAAATGTTTCCCTGTAGGGAAACACCTAATATTACCATTATCATGACTGCATTACCAAATAGTCTGAATGAATTTAATGTCAATATAGAACTTTGTTTTTCTAAGTTGATCCTGTGATGGCCCAAAAATATACTAGGCTTACTTCAGATGAACCCAAAATACAGAGTGCAATGGATAAGTTACACAAAAATGAAAATAACGCTGACATCTCATTTTAACAGATATATTTACCAAAATTACACAAAAATATCTTGAAATACTAAAAAGTCAATTTATTCAATAAAATAGCTATTGGCTTCAACCAGATGACTTTGGAATCTCCTGCAACTCTTCTGGGCAGTCTCTTTGTTTAAGTTGGTAAATGCTGCTATAATCCTTGTCTTCAGTTCATCTTTGGTATGTCAAGGAGTTTTTTTTTGTTTTTTTTTTGGTCTCTCGCTCCGTCCACACATAATAATCGAGGAGGTTACAGTTTGGGGAGTTGGGTGGCCAGAGGTAAGAGGTGATGTGGTTGCATAAATTTTCTGACAGCCATGACTGGGTTCTCCAGCTTGTGCGGCATGGTGCAGAGTCCTGCTGCCATACATACGGTCTTCCAGCAGTCACCCTCTTAACTCATGACAGCATTATGGAGGTATAATGTTGCCATCACTAGTGATCACTTCAAATACCTTCATCTAAGTCTTTCTGAATCCTCTACATCAGAACCTCAGAGAAGCCAGCAGCTTTGATCTTGAAGGTAATCTAGTAACCAATAGCAGATTTGCACCTCACAGGATGTCAGTGGCTGCTCCTGATATATAAACAAGTGGTCAACCCATATGCACTTAGGATGTGCACATGTAAGACAATTTGGTGACAGGAAGATATATAAGCACTCCACCTTAGAGGAGGGGGGGGAAGCAGTCCCTCTCTCACCTTCTCACAAGAAGAGAAATCCACCTTCAAGCCCCAGAAGTCACACACTCACTCACTCACTGATATTAATTGGCAAAGACCAGTGGTGTATAAACAATATTATTATATATGAGAGACTTAATCTTGTTTTGTTTGTACAAGGATAACATTATACATGCAGTTTTTAGACAATTTGTTGCTTTTTCTTTTGATCATTTTGTTCAATTTTCTGTTCATTTTGACCTTAAAATTTGGTTTTAAAATCTATCATTTTCTTGATCAAAAGTAAAAACAAAACTTTAGATGTTAAGAATTTAATTTTGTGTTTGCGTGATTATACAAGTTGTACTAATAAAATGATAAACAAGAAATTATAATTCTGAAATCTGTTTGAACCAGAGCAACACCAGGTAATCTTGCCAGTCTTTGATAGAAAATGAGAACCTGTAAAATAATAGAAAAATGTTAAAACTACAATTGATAGTTTTAAAGATTGTCAAAATCTTTCTTGGTCTTGTAATTTGTCTCTTGATATGCTTCAGTTTTGACATGAAATATTCTATTTTGTTTTTTCTTTTTAGGATAAACATGGAAATGTGTTTGCAGTGTTTGTCTTGGAACACAATGAGTTGTCCCAAGCAATGTGGAATATCATGTAAGTAATGAAGGAATAGTGTGTGTGTGTATGTGTGTGTGTGTGTGTGTGTGTATATATATATATATATATATATATATATATATATATATATATAATATAAAATCTCATAGAAGAATACTATAATAATTAAACTCTCTATAACTAGAAGTTATCATTTAGTAAGACTGGCTTGTTAACCCTCACTGTCCATTTATTCCTAATTTAAGTATACAATTAGGAATAAATGGACAGTGAGGGTTAACAAGCCAGTCTTACTAAAAAGAAGAAAAAAATCTATATATATAGTCATGAACCCTGTCACCAATTAGGCTGATAGGGTTACCACATGTTCTGCAATCATAGCAGCAGTGGTGTGGCTATGATAAGATAGTTTGATGGAGTCCATTTCCTTTCATAATAGTTTTGAATACAGACTTGTTGTTCTTCTTAACTGGTTGCCCTATCAAGGCCAAAGAGTTCATTCTGGTCTATTAATTAGGGGGATTCAAATTCAAAGATTTCCTTCTAGACTGATTACAACTTAAAGTAAGAGAGCCCAGTCTGACTTGCTGTTTAACCCATAGCAGGGAGAAGATGCATTTTCCAAAGCATTAGTTTGAAATGAATGTAACAGACTTTGTCAGAATTTGAACTCTGGATGCCAAGGATGCCGTTAGGCTACAGATATGTCCAGTGGAAAATTGATAAATAAAAATGAATTGTTTTTTGAATTCAGAGTTTTCTTTCTCCTAGACTGGTTGCCAAATGAAGATAGCCCAGTCATCCCTGCTATTTAATTCATACCTGATCGAGAGAAGACATGGATTCATGCCTTTCCCAAGGGAATTTGTGTCATATCATAGATTAGTGATGTCAAAGATAGTATGAAGCAAAAAATGCTGTCAGTCAGTGGGATACTGAGAGAAAAGATGTTTAAAGCAGGTAGTCTTTGCAATAAAGTACTCAATATCAAAAATAGAGCATTAATAGAATTGATATAAGTAAAAGGTTTGTCACTAAGCTGATTGATGTTACCTTCAGCATCCTGATTCCAGAGGGGGTATCAGAAATTGATTGCATATACTTCTTGGTTTTCCTTTTTTATATGCACTTAACATTGGTGCAAGTTTTTTTTTTTTTTGTAGTGTGTGTGCATTTGCACAAAACTCATCTTCTAAATTCAGAAATGTAATTGTCTTTTTTATATACTTGAAAAAGGAAAACTCTTTGATGGCATGTAAGATCTATTTTTTGCTACAAATGTTAAAATTTCATCATTAATAATAAAACATCTAACATCCAGTGTAAAATATATGTGGTCATTCCTTGTCATAATAGAGGGCTTACTTGTCCCAGTGATCCCAAATGCAAAGACGTCTGGAGTTCAAACACCTGTAGGGCCATCCATGATGGTAAGGTCAAGCATCCGAAAACCCGATGCAACCAGATCTCGCCTGTCTCAATCCCCTTTTGGCTGCAAAGGAGGTGCTTCTGGCCGAGTGCATGGGCTTCCCCATCAAATTCCCACAAATGACATTGTCAAATTCTGATTCACAGCCATCTCTGCCACTGTGGGAGAGCAAGGGATTAGGAAGAGAGGATGGCGATTCCAATGCTCAGATGCAAGCAGGTGCCAGTGACAACAAAAATAAAATACCAGTTCTTGCCTGATCACTGAAGTGAAACAATGTTGAACCTGGTCAGTACTCAGATGGGTGGCTGCTGGAGAATACCAAATGCTGTAAGTCATATGTCAGGCCTAACAAACCAGCCATGGATGCAATCTTGCTGTTTATAGAAGACCTCAATAGGTAGCAAGACCTACCTGGAGTTGGGTGAGTGGTAAGGTGAGTGTTCAGTATCTGTCTATATTTCTGAGATGAGGTATTATGTACAAACTTGGTAATAAATATGGCGACAAAGATGAGGACAATAGTTTGAATAATGTAAATAGGGTGAATGTTATAATAAATACACAAAAAGAATCTATTTTTGACCAAATTAGGAACATGAGTGAAATTTAAAGTACCATCTAACAATTTATTTTAATATTTCCTGCTGAAATAAAAGGGAGGGTTATGTTTTCAAGTACAATATTTTTTATTTATGTTTCCCTATAGTTTTTATAAGATTAATATTAACCTGATTATTTAGTTTTTGAGTTTTTACCTAGAATAGTAGACCATTCCATATGTTTATTCTTGAAGCCTGTCACATAAAAAGCAGTTCTTACCCCAGAACTTGTAATGCCCTGGAAAATATTCAAAATAGCTATACTGATCAATATCCCTTTTCTAAAGTACTTATCACTGGCATGTATCCACATGATTTGTTGGTATCTTTTTATTTTTACTATCTGTATCTCTTTTAAACAATAGGCTCCACTCCAACAAGTTCTCTTCCTATATCTCCTCTTCCAAGCTTCACCTGTCTGATCATGTCAGTTTTACTGCCATGAATTGACTACCAACAAAAGAATACTCCATACCCTGGCTTGCTTCCTGATTGCAAGCAATACATTGGAAAGATTGCCAAATATGTTTGAGGACAATCAACTTTCAGTAACGGAAATGAAGCATCTCTATATTTGTCTAATTCTTTCAGCTAAGTGTCATATGTGGGGGTTTCATAATGGTTATGCATAGAGAGTTGAATCCAAACCATGTTCAGGTTTCCTCTAAGTCTGATTTGTTAATTTCATACTAATACCCTTGCAAAAGGTATGAATTCATCTATTCTCCTCTCAGTGGATTAAATAGTAAGGTAGACATGGCTTTCTAGATTTGGAAAGCTCTTACAAATCTACCATTCATCCGTGCATTGAATATTGCTGCAATATTTAGTTAGATGCCTTTGCTGTATATCTTGATCTTCAAGGAAACCCCCCAAAAAGGTCTGAAATATTATCTGTCCTGACCTGGTATCTCAACTTCAGTCACTTTCCCACCACTCATCCCTCTGTCTTTTCTATAAATATTTTCATTGCAATTGTTCTAATAAGCTTTCCTTCTTGGTACCTCAACCACATAAATTTAAGATTGGTAACTAGGTTTTACTGTTGCATTAGTGAGATGTAAGTTCTATTTTAATAGTTTCTTCTCTCATACTTCTCACCTGTAGAAATCTTTCCTGGATTTTTACTTCCCTGCCATTTACGATCTTCAAAATTTTTAATGCATCATCAATCATCATTTTCTGTCTTCCTGATTCCTATTCTTTTATTATCCTTTCTCATCACTAACATCTCATTTTCTTTCACTCTCAATAACCCCTTGAGTCTTAGTGGCATTGTCACCTTACTTGGGATGAATTAAAAAAAAATTTAAAAAAAATGATTGTATGTACATATACTAGCCATTCACTATATCTGAGCCTCCCCAGCTCCACCTGAATAATCCCGTCTTGATACTAAATCATGGGAGGGGGATGTTGAGAGGATGGTTCTTGGTCAGAGCCTGTTTAATTGCTTATTTAACCAAAGATAATTCACTCATGCATATACTCTTCCTTGAAATGAACTGTCATCATCTCTTGGGATGGATAGTGATATAAGCTATCTACTGTTTTGTCAAATGATGATTCACAAGTGGTGATATTTTTAGAGGAAATGTCTTTAAAATACCTTTTCAATTTTGAACCATTTTAACATCAGATATTTTTTTCTCTTTGAGTGTTTACTTATAAATACATTTTAACTTTGCCTATTTAGTCATACTAGAACAAAGGCACCAACTGCATGATGATGGTTAGTAAGTTTGTCTCATAAACTATTACTTGTGAATTTTATTTCTACTAGATCTCTATTATTTTGCCCTTATGCCAGACTAGAGTTAACCGGTTGAATTTTTTTTTTTTTTTAAGCTGAAACATTATCAACCATCATCAAGCAAATAAATTAAGTCAGATTTTGTCATCTGACAATTGAAGAATCTCTTGTAGCTTATTCGGTTAGAGAATCTGCTATATAGAGACAGGCTTCCTAAGGTAAAAGGAATGATAGTTCAAGCCTTGCCTGGAGCTTATTATTTATTTCTAATCTATGTTTGCTTCCTGCCATAGTCTTGTGAGTAAATAAAAAAGTAACTGAAAGATATGAAGAAAAGAAGAAATGAAAAATCTCTGTCCTCCTTTCTGCCTGTCTTCCTCTAATAGAACAGCAGTAAATTTCATCATCTAAAGTCAACATTGAAAAAAAAACATCACTCTATAATAACATTATAATTTTTATTTTATACTTCAAATATTCAATCTAGTTAACAACTATGAAATTTATACTGCTTGTTCTAAGATTGCTAGAGAAAAGATCTTTAGATCTTGTTTTAAATCTGCCATCTTATTTCATGGTAAATCATTGTTCATAAAGACATTTAGGAAGACTTGGACCATTGTGCCTGCGATAAAACAGTGTGTCAAAAGGACAGTTTTTCTCTTGACATCACTATTATTTTAACTACTTTCACTCCAAGGCAATGTTTTATTGTTTTAAAATAATAAACACTATTATTGTTTATTGGAATGGTTGGCAAAACATTGACTAATTGCCAATCAATTCAAACTTTATAAAATGGTAAATAATAAGGATTTCCTTACAGTTGGTTCACATATTTTAATAATTTAATAAATCTTTATAAAATTATGAATAAAACTTGTTTTCACATTTATTTCTTTATAAATTGGTAAATGATAAATATTGCATTGCATTAGTTTTAATTGTATTCATTTTAAGAATGTTGTAAATATAAAATTATTCTTGTAAATAAACAATCTAATAAATAGTATTTAATATTTTTGTTGCTAATTTTTCTAAAAAAAATGTATATATTCACTTTCATCATACATTTAGGTTTTATCACAAATCTAATCCTTGCTTTTTAAAAGAAACATTACCAAGGAGTGAATGTAGTTAAAATAATCGCAGTGTCAAAGTAAAAAATGTCCTTTTAACATTCCGTTTTTTTGGGGGGGGGGCACAAAGGTTCAAATTAGTCAACATTTAGATTTCATTGTTAATGAAGACATTTAGACTTCATCTTAAATCAGTTGTTTTATTTCATGGTAAGTCATTGTTAATCAAATATAGGTCAAGGTTGATCCTTTCAGACCAATGTTTTGCTAATTTAAAAAAAAAAAAAAAAATGAAATTTTAAATTCTCCAAAATTTTTGGTATTCTCATTAATTTACAAAATGTCCAATGTAATGAAAAACAAATTATAAAGTAAAGCAAATGATATTCAACAGAAAAAATCTGTGTATCTTTAAAAAATCTTGTACAACATAAGAAAATAGAGAAGCTTATTCAATAAAGCTATCCTCAGGTTTAAGGACAATGACAATGCAGACTTGGAAGCAGCTACATTCCCATATCAGGTTGTTGTCATTCATATTGACCCTCATATCCACAATGACAGTCTTCAACTAGTCCTTGGTATTGATAAACACTAGTCTAAATAAATCAGTGTTTGTGTGTCTGCGTGTTTGAAAAATTCAGCCATAAATAAAAACTATATCTGTAAAAAGGCGATATGAATAAAGACAAGAGGAAAAACTATTCTTTACCAATGTATTTCATCCTACGATGGATAAATCTAAGGATTTTAGTTTGCAAAATGTATTTATAAATGGAAGTGAAAATATTGTTGTTTTTAAAATTTTTAAATTTAAAAATACTCATATTCTTCAGGCTGTGAAAGTCAAGGTAAACTATGAAGAATGCTAAGATGTAATTTAATTCCTCATAAGCAAAAATGCTGCATTCACTTTCACACAAACCCTTGGGAATGTATGAAACTATTTCTTCTCCACCCAACTATGGGTTAAATAGCAAGGTAGTCTAGGGTCTCTAACTTTGGTTTTCTCCCAGTCCAACAGAAGGAAAACTGAATTTCAGTGTTGAAGGCAATGGGAAACCACTACAGGCTTACGGCCACTTCATGTTGAAACACAGGTTAAGCAACACCAAACATGGTCAGTACTTAGATGCGTGATCACTTGGGAATACCAAGTGCTGTAAGCCTGGATGTGCAGCTTCTATAATGGATAATGGCTGGGGATAGTTAATTGGAGAGCCAAATTCCAATTCCTGTTGAGTTTGTAATATTCACTTACACGGAAAGTTATGACACCACCTCTTCTCCTCCCAGCTATGGGTTAATTACTAAGACTTGTATCACAAAATCATTATCTTCCCCACAAAAAAATTCTTAGCTGACTGCACCTTTGCAGAGAGATAAGAACACACAGAGGCATCCTGGGTATGACAATAAATTGCATCTGGCAGCAAAGCCTCTGATCAAGAGGTTTTGATGAGTGTGGAACTACTTAATTGCTGGTGGTCCCAGGTCCACCCAAACCCAAAGTGGTAGCACCTGTTATGGTCTCATCAATGGGCAAATAGTTAACTCCCAAACTGGGATCAAAACACTATGAAAGTGTAAAAATAGATTTTAATACCAACGATAGATTTTTTAAATAAAAAATTACCAGCGATAAGAATTTTGTTGGCATAAAATAAACCATTGCGGTTGATATGCTGTAAAACAAAACAACACAAAGCCAAACCAAACCAAACCAAAAAATTCTTACAATCTAAAAATATTTTCTGGCTTTAAATAACCTGCAAAGGGTTCATAAGCAATAGAAAACAAATCAATCAACTACTCCACTATCTTTCATAAAAAGCCTTGGTTATTCACAGATAATAAAGAAAAAGAAAGTTCTTGAGAGCCATGTTCCCCTACATCCTGATGGGACATAGCATTATAAAAAAAAGTGGTTGCTGTAGTTATACATGAGGTGGGTGCTGAAAAGTTTCTCAATCTGATCAAATAATGAAGTAATAAGAATTTAAAAACATTTTTAGTCGGCTTTTCAACACTCCAATTGTGTGTGTAATGTTGCTTTTTCCACATGTAAAATTAATAATTTTAGTTGTTTAATTTTTTTCATGATTGTCATCCCTGAAAAATGAAATTCATATTGAAATGTACATTCCTTTTCACCAAATGATTATTTGCCTGTATGTTGATGTTAAGTTCATTTGTTGAGGATATATTTTTTTTATCACTACCCCATAAATATACTTTGTATAATCTCTCTTTTTAGGTTCAAATTAGTTTACACAATCCGACTTGAAGAATCTGCCTTGCATGTTGATTTAAGTGTACACAATACAGGTAATTATTCCTCGTTGCATTTTGTTTGTTTTGAAGCACTGTTAGGCAATATTCATTTTGTTACTAACACAAAAGTTGCACATAAGTGAATTTCATATTTGAAAAGGTACAATACGCACACACAAAGAGAGAGGGAGAGAAAAAAAATGGAGTTTATGAAAGAAGAATAGTTTGAACCAGAGCTGTCAACCTGTCTCTGGTTTCAAGTCTGTTATAAATACTTTACTGTCAAATTAATTTATCCCTGGAAACATGACGCTTTATTTTCTGGAAAATGTCCTTTTAACTGTTACAACAAATAAATAATGTATTTGCCAGCATATAGAAATAGATTTAAATGAAATAAAACCTGTGCCAATATTACCCTGTATCCAATCCACAGATATGATGACAACTAAGAGGTTGTTTACTGAGGCTTGTAATAGCTGGTTTTGGAGTTTGGTTGAATAACAGTAAGTAATAGTCTCTCAAGTCAACCATGCATCTTATCAGCCTGCAAATGGAGTAATAAATATTTTTCTCTCCCTAATGAAAGGTGGGGAGCAAATGCTATTTGTACATTTGGATATTAATAAGTGAAATGATTAAATGGGAATTTATTATTATTGTTATTACTTAAAATTGTCAGAAAAATAATAAAATCCTAAAATGATTATTCTTTTTATCTTAAAAGAAACTGAATCAGTTTGCTGGGGCCTTATTGAAACATTGGTTCCCCATACAATCACTGACGTTAAACTGCATCCAACAGCAAGGTCTCTGATCAGGAGATTTTGAGGAAGCATGGAACAACCTCTTAATTGCTGGTGTTCCCAGGTCCACCCTGACCCGGGGTGGTAGCACCTATTGGGGTCCCAGCTATGGGAAAATAGTGAACTTCCAGGTCTTTTCCTGCACATTGAAACAATGATGTTGCCAACTACACTTTTTTGAAACAATGATGTTGCCAGTTTTTGAAACAATGATGTTGCCAGCTATACGTTTTTGAAACAATGATGTTGCCAGCTATACGTTTTTGAAACAATGATGTTGCCAGCTATACGTTTTTGAAACAATGATGTTGCCAGCTATACGTTTTTGAAACAATGATGTTGCCAACGTTATCCTTAAATTACGTTTGCTAAGTATATATATATTTAGTAAATATGTGGAAACTGGATCTGGCATTAAATAACCCATAGTGGTTGATATGCCATAAAACCCCAAACAACCAACCAACCAACCAAAGTTAAGCAACATCAAACCTGGTCAATACCTAGATGGGTGACCATTTGAGAATATCAGGTGCTGTAAACTTGGATGGATGTGTGGGTGGTCTTATGATAATGACTTGGAATTGTTAAATGTACTTAAAATGCTAGATCATCCACAGAAAATTTTCATACAGGTTTTTATGTTTCGCCTTTCTTGGCAGATCTTATTATCACAATGTGGAATGTTTAATAACAAAAGTGATGGAAACATAAAAAAGAATCTAAATGAAATCAAATTATTTACCCAAAGAATATGTTAAAAAAAAAATTTAATTTAGGTTCCTCAGCATCTTTCTTTCATTCATGCACTTGTTGTGTCAACGAAAACGTAAACTTAGTCTGATGAAGTTTTAAACGACAAAACACGTCACATGGAAACTTTTTCCACTTTGTTATACTTCTTTCTCTTAAAATTGTTCTTGATATATAAAAAAATCACCACAATAAGATAAAAACAAATGAGAAAAGAATTAAAAAGTTCAATAAATTTTATGACAAAAATCAAATATTCAAGTTTATAAATGTGTATTTTTTATTTACCCCATCAATTTTTCTTTCCTATTTTTGTTCTTGTTACTTTTTACTTTTTGTGTTTCTTTTTTCTTTCTCTTTCTTCTCTCTCTCTCTCTCTTTTTCTTTTTTAGGGAAACAATTTCAAATGTCATTGGAAGTGGTTGTAAACAAAAAAAACAGTGTTTCAACAAAGCAATAAAAAAAAATTAACTAATAAAACAAAGCAACATTAATAATAATAATAATAATACTTGTTCATTCAAGAGATTTAGGCAATTTAAGACTTTTCTGTGCATTTCTTTCACAACATTTTGACCTTTTAAGCAGATTGAATAATAAAAGTGAAAAACATCTTGCAAAGTTCAATTGGTTATATGGATTAGGCTCTCTCTCTCTCTCATGCCATAAATATTCCACACAGATGACAGCATCTGAATCTTTTGTCTTTTCACATTTTGCTTGACTGAGTAAATGTGTTCAGCATTTGTTTGTTCAGTGAAAATGAAGATCAAATTAAGAGTTAACAAATACAATAGAATATGGTTTAAGTTGTTTCTATTTTGGTCTGTTAGCAACCTTGCTAGAACAAAAGGTCAAACCATTTACTGCCACATGAGACACACACATCTGCATCTTGTGGAGTGCTGCTGATGCATATGGGTCCATTCTACTAGTTCATTTATGACAGTATTAAATGTGACTTCAAAGAGTTATTTTTTTTATCTTGAATTGTTTTTGCTAAAAAAAAAATACTTATGAAAAGAAAACCCAAACAAAAACATAGTGCCACACTTGCATATTAATGTTGTTATTCTTTAATAGACAAAAAAAAACCCATCTTGAAAACATTTTTATTAATAAATTTATTTACAAGTTAGGCTGCACAAATGAAGATTTGAAATTGTCATTTTTTTCCCATTTCACTGAAACATCCATTAAACACATCTATCTTCCCTTTCTTATTTCTTACATTTTCTCACTGAAACCAAGTAGTGTTTCTGGTGTGTCTGTTCTGTGTTTTCACAAAACTGAATAGTCCATTATCTATGAGGTATTGGCACAATAGGGCAGGTTGATTTTGAGACCATGATATTGCACTCCATTTAATAGTTGGGGCATGACATGATAAATAATGACACAAATTCCCCTCCCCCACAAATTTTTACTGGAGATTAAGTTCAAGATCACAATTTCATTAAACAATGCAAATCTTATTCACTGAGAATACATTTTTGTAATCTTTTATAATTTTTTTTACACAGTTTTACTTATCAAATACAGTAAAAGTAATTACAGATTTTGCTTGTGGTGTAATTAGAATTCTGGTTTGAATATATTTTCCATTCAATGTATCTAATACAAAAGATATCAACTTGGATTTATTCTTGAAAGAGTAAGATTTTAAGTCAGTTTATAAGTTAAAACCTGTGTAAATTGTGCATTTCTGTATATTTTTCAGATCTTTAAAAGTAAATGCTCAAAAATTGGTAAAAGCTATGAATCTGATTTTTTTTAATGTCATGTCAGTACTTATCACATCAGTCCCTAGCTTTCACTCTGAGGGCAATGTCAATTTTCTCAAACAAAAATGTGAAACCTCAACCTGTCCTATTGGCACAGCATAATGGTTGAGAAACTAACGAAGGGAGAGACTCGCAGAATTATAATACTTTAATGAAATTATTTTTATTTATCAAATCATCATCCAGTTACACTGCTTGCATGGATTCTCGTGACACTGTTATCATCCATTTCTGTTATTCGTCATATTCGGTAGGTTGAAGGAATTGCAGCTTATGTCATCAAAAATTTTCTGCCCTTAAGGCATAGCACCAATTCAGCCACTCTTCCAGAGATACAGCAAAGTCATGGGACTGCAGTATAGCAGATTGTGAAGAGGCAGCAGCAGACCTCAACTGCGCCAATGGCACTTCTCACATTGTTGCCGAGTGGAGGAATCTTAAAATATCAATGGCCAGGATCATCAAGCTCTATCAAGAGTTACTGCAAAAAGGGGGTAGCATCCATGGTTTTGTAATCAGCTAATGAAAGATTTATTATAACATTGACCAAAATATAGACCCAAGTAATCTTGCATAGCAATTTCTAAAGGTGACTTTAACAAAAAACCCAAATAGCATCATTTAAAGGTTCATATATTCAAGGTAAATATGTTAATAAATGTTATTTACCAAAATAAAGCATAAATATTCTTATGTAGCAATTTCTAATGGTAACTCTACCAAAACACATGGATGTAAGGGTTCAAATATCGAAGGTAGCAGTCAATGTGTTAATAAATTTAATTTTATGTCAGGATTTTTGAAATGAGGAATCATTATTATTATTATATACCTTTCTATTTGAACTATTATACTCTGGTTGATTGTTCTGCTTACAATGTTGTGAATTCAATCCCTACTGAAAAGTTACATGATCTCATTCAGTAGAAGAAATAGACAAATGAGACAAAGGGGAATAAGACTGTTCAGTAATAAGTGATATGAATTATCTCCCTTAAGTATGGAAAGCAGAACGATCTAACCCTGTGGATTGAATAAAGTCTTTGGTTCAAAATTCCAAGAAGATTATTAAAACACCTGAAGAAGGCTGGAGGACACAACGGCTGAAACGTTGTTGGTATTACAACTAAGATGAGTATAGTACTTCAAATACAAAGTCATTTAATAATTGACTTCAATTACCAAAATATAAGTAGTTTTATATTACAATTTCTATAGGTAACTATAATAACAAAAAAAACAAAACATCTGTGTCTTTTGCTGTCTCTGTCTGCAACTCTCTTACTGCAACTGCTTATATTGACTTTGATTCAAAATTGGTGTGTGGACGGACAGTGTTTGGGAAATAATTTCAATGTGTTACACTCTGATAGGATGACAGGGCTTTTCTAACTGCTTTGTTTCTTAGAATTTACATTTTTCATTAATTTATAGGGAAACTGATTTTTTATTAAGTAACCGGCTTCACTAAAAGTGAGTTCCACAAAATAAACAATCATAATAATAATTCTTGTTAAGCTATTCAAGTTTGTTAATGTGTTTTTTATTATTTTAGATAAAATAACATTTGGATTCAACTGCCTCCTACATAATTACCTGCTGACTCCTGAAGTAACAAGATCAGGAATAATTGGTGTACAAAATCTCAATTATTGGGACAAGGTATGTAGATTGTATTTAAATCGAAAAATTGCATAAAATAATTCTATTTATATTGTTCTTTTTTCTCTTTGAATCTAAATAAACTACTAGTTCTTTTGAAATTATAATCTTTATTCTAATTTTGTCAAAAAGTGGGGGAGTACGACATTTTTTAGTGTTTTAAAGAGTCAGACAACATAAATACATGTATAGTGACTAAAAAGAGAAGAGAAAAATACAGAGAATTATCAGCATTAATCACAGATTACATTAAAACTCAGCATATATTCTGTGTGCTTATAGAAGGGTAGCTGTTCAGACTTAATATATACATACTCAAGCACTCTCAGATGGTAATCATAATGTGCTATGTTGACTATTGTGAAAAATCCTGTTAAAAGATTGTTTAAGTTGGATTATTCTGAAGAATGAGGAATGATGACCAGTTAGCACTTTTGATTTTTTTGTTATGAGTTATAATTTTTTTCCTTTTATTCTTGCTCTTCCTCTATCTTTGTTTTATATATTTGTGTATATATTAAATGTCTGTTCTTAAAACCCTGATATTCTAAATTGGTCAAAAATTCTATTTACTTTCTTGCAGGTAAAGGGTTGTGAAGATACAGAACGAAACGAAGAAGTGTTTATCAGAGAAAATATTGACAGGTTGGTTTTATTTCTCTTACCTATTTTTATGAATGTACGAGTGCAATGATTAGTGGCTCAGGATAAGAAATCAGAGAGCTGAGTTCAAATTCTGGTTGAGTTAGGTACAATCACTTTCACAGAAATACCTTAGGTAAAGTCTGAATCAACCTCTTCTCTCCCTACACCAGTTATAGTTTAAATAGCAGGGTAGATCGAGTTCTCTAGCCATGGTTGGCAACTAGTCTAGGAAAAGGGCAACTCTGAATTCAAAGCCTAGCCATATGAAACTAAGCTATATAAAGATGTTTAGATATGTAGTACAAATATTGTCTGTGTCATATAAATTACTTCCCCTTAATTAGAATTCTTTTTGTAATTATTACCTCCCTTAGGGCTCTGTTTAATATATATTTTGTCTTGCTCTTTTTTTTTTTTTATTTAGCATTTGCTCTGTCACAGGCCACTCTATTTATTAAAGGTTTAAGGTATTTTGTGGTCCTGTTGTTCTTACAACGGTCTGTAGAACAAAAACACAATACCTTTTAACATCCGAGAGAGATTGTCCAGAATATGGTTGATGCCAATGGGTATTGTATTTAGGGAAAATGGAACAGAAAAATTCTATTTTTTTTTCTGTTGTAATCTTATAATATGCAAAATATAAACAATTATTTAATTGAATTGTAATACTAATTAAATGCAGGTTATTATTTATTTTATGTTTTTTAATATAGTACTCAATATCCTGTGGACAGAGCCACATATAGTGTAAATGTTTTTTTTTTTTTTGTTTTTTTTTTTATCTTATTAGAATGGAACAAGCAGATGCATAAACTAAAAATTTAATGCTGATAGAACCGATTGTCATACACTTAAAATTAAGTCAGTTTTGATCAACCTTTTCAAACTGACACTGCAAAGAAAATTTACGATCAACAGAACTAGAGGCATTTCAACATCTTGATTCGCTACTTAAAATAATAACACCCCCCTATCTACTTCTCCAATTCATATTTTCCTATTGGTAAGGGTATGGAAACATTTGACATTCATTGAGCAAGCAGCCAGTGCTACTCTAGTTTCACCTTTCTTGTCTCCCTCCCTGATCATCAAGCAGGGATCAAAGTGTAGTATCTGTTCTCATCTTTAATGGTAATGATATTAGCCATTTCTTTATAAGGAAATCTTTGGCATCCATTGACTGAGAAGGCAGTGTTGCTTTTGCTTGAAATTTATAAAATATTTGTCTTAAAACAGTTTTTCAGGAAAATGTTTTTTCATGTTCACTATTTCCAGTATTGTTGGGGGGTTTCCTTCCTTGCTTTAAGTTTGAAGTATAGTGGGGAATATCAGTATCTTCATTGTATCATTATTCTCTCTTCGAGCTATATGTGATATCCATTTTAGTTGTTGCTGCTGTTGAAAATGTATCATTATTGTAAAGAGGTAAAGAAAAAAAAATAAAATTATTGTGCAAATTTCTTTTGTTATTCCTCTATAGAGATCTGTGAAGTAAGGAACAATGAAGTCTGCTTTCTTTTTTTTAATTCTTTATCCAATTTACAATAATTATATATTTTTTTCTTCTTGTTCTTCATTTCCCTTCTTACAGCTTTAATATATCCATTTTTACTGCAATAATCTTGTCATTCACAAATTCAGTACAAGTTTTCAGCTGTCATGTTTCCACATTTGTCAGTTGCGAATCTATTCACTCTTTTGAATTAAATTATACATTTTTACAGATGTTTCTTTTTCTTTCTTTTTTTATCTGTAGAATTTACAATGATGTACCAAATGAAATTGTGATTGGTAATATGGCTGGAAGCCGGACTCTAATGGTGAAGACATTCAACTTTCCAGACGTTGGTGAGTAAGAAGTTTTTATGGTTTCAATTGTAAGTTCTTTGGAAATTGCAAATAATTCAATTATAATTTTATTCTGTAGTAATTTCCAACTAGTATTTTTGAGAAGAAGAATTAATATTGATTGTATTAATATTTGGACTAGCATTCACATCCCAGTTGTGATACTCAAACTGTTTTGGCTATTGCATCCTGCAGCTTTCTTCAAATGTCTGTCTTCCATGCTGAGATAACTATATGTATAATCAATATATATATATATATATATATATATATATATATATATATATATATGTGTGTGTATGATTTCAATATAGTTAGGGTGTTGGTGTTAAGTTGCTTTGCAAAAAGTTCCATAGCTAGAACAGATAAATTTAAAATTTTAAAATAATTACAGAGCCTGTTCACGCATGTTTTTTTAGAAATCAGCATCATAATGAAATGCAAATTTTATCACAGTTACAATAAGTTTGTCTTTGTAATTTACCCCTGAAGATGATCGTGGAAAAGATCAAATGTATTCAGGTTAGAAAAAACTATGGAGCCTTCTTTGATGAATTTCATCTTAACAACAAGCAACTGATTATACTACCGGAAAGGATCAGTAAAAAAACGATAAGTAGACACAATGTCTATATTATTCAGATTGGGCCAGGAAGAAAAGTTGGCAATCTTGATGTTTCTGATTTTAGGATTGCTATTGACTAAAAGAGTGGAAATAATGATGAGATGTTTGCATGCAAAAAAGCATTTCATAGCTAATATAGAACCCAGATGACACATCCGAGCCTCCCTGCAAAATATTGTGTCCTTTATATTTAAAGTGTAAACTGCTAGTGCTACTCAACAAAGAATGATCATAGCCTGTAAGAGTGAATCTTGAGTTACTTTAGTTTTATTCTTCATTTTGTTTATCTTGTATATAATTTTTTCAACATAATCTTTGTCAATTCACTACACGATAGGTAAAAAGTTTGGGGGACACCCTGCATTTCTTCAAAAACACTTGAAAATGAGATATTTTTGTATTTTTTTTTATTTTTTAAGTAAAAGATAAAATTTCAGTAACTATAATGTATATGCTTTTATTTTGACAAAAAATAAGCACTTAACTATAAAAAGTTATCATACAACAGGGTCAAATTTTGTTTTTGTCAATAGAACCACCGCAAAGACAGATCTAAATTTGAGCTTGGAGAAAGACTGAAAAATAAAACAAATATACTGTAGTTACTGAAATTTTATCTTTTTACTTTAAAAAGAAAATACAAAATGTCTCATTTTAAGGTGTGTTTTTTTTGTTTTTTAATGCAGGGGAGCTGCAAACTTTTGCCTGTTGTATAATTCAGTGGTGAATATTAATCTTATGAATCCAATATTACACAATGAAAATTTCAGATCAGAATTCTATTAATAACTGCATATTATGCCATTGTGGACTTACTATGTCTTTTTTTTTCTCTCTCTCTCTCTTGACAGTTATTTGGAATCCTTGGAAAGACAAAGCAAAAAGTGTGTACAATTTGGGTGATAATGAATATCGAAAGTTCATTTGTATAGAGCCTGGTCGAGTAAAACATGACGCAGTTCTAAAACCTGGCCAGAGTTTTGAATGTTCCCAAATTATTGCTGCCATAACAGCTCTTCTCTGATTGACATCTGTTTCTTTTGGGATATTTTTAAAAAACTGGGTTTGTTGCGAGGGAGAAAAAAACATTTTATTCTCTCTATTTTCCTTGGTTATTTCTCTCGATCATTTTAAAACAGTTTGAATGTTTTCCTCATTTAACTTTACTTCTTGATTTTGTTTAAAATTCAACGGCGTTGTTTTTTTTTTTTTTTAGGTTTTATTTGGGGCAAAAATCTAGCTTTTAGGAATTCATATATTGGTGCATACAAGTGAAAAACAGTTTTTTTTTTTTTTTTTTTTTTTTTTTAATCACTTGATAAAAATTGATGTGTTTTGATGTAACAAATATGTGTTGATAAGGGAGTGTAAATGAAAAAATTTACTCAAGAATTTGTTTAAATTTAAGTAACTATCATTGGCTGAAGAGTATTAAAACTTTTCTAGAGAGAAAACAAAATCCTTGAATATTTCTGCTACCAAATCAGAATATTTTGTGCCATATCCATATTAAGAATTAAAGATGGTAAATTAAATCTTTCTATTATTAAAAAAAAACCCCGAAATCTGTTGAAATGTGGTATTCTTTGTGCTTGCAATTTGCTATGAATCAACTCTAATCTTCGAAGATAAAAGACAACATTTTTTTAATCTAACATTTTTCCCTGGATTTCATGACTTGAAACTCAAGTTTTGGATATATGTATGTCCAAAAAGTAAACCAGATTTTCTTTCCTTTGTAGCAAATTAAGATTTTTTTGCTTGTTAAATTGATCTTGCAAACAAATTTATCTAATTAGAATTATTTGTTGATGTGTAATTTATTTAAATGATAATTCCTTAGAATTAATTATGCATGAATATAGACATGTTAATTCATTACTTCCGTTCTGAATAAGATTTTCTTGTTGTTAATTATACATTGCGATTGAATGAACTTCTAAAATTTTGAAGCCCTTTTTATCAGCACAGATTATGAAAAGAATTGACGTCTTTCTAAAAATTTTCTTTAAAAAATTTAGAACAAAGAAATAAGTATGACAGTTATCAGAGAAAAGAGAGCAGAAAATTCTTAAAAGAAAAGCCAATCATTTTTATTTTCAATTTGCCATGAATAAGCTCCAGAATTTGGGTTTAAAGTCTAAATATTTTAAAAAATGAACATGAAACTACAAGCTGAATATTTTCTTTTTTGTTACTGCCTCCTCTATTGGATGTGGTGTGTGTTCAGTATGAATTGATATTAATGGCTGTTCAGGTATTGTCTTTCTCATTCTTTGTAATTTGTTGAGAAATCATAAGAATAAAATTGAGAAAAAAAAAAATATATTTATAATTAATACTGTATTTACGAGTGTCAAGGATACAGTTTTATTTCTGAAATGAGTCTTGAAAATTTGAAGTGTGTCCTTGAGGATGAAGGTTAGGGTTTTTGTAGGCCTATGCTAACCCTAGAGGAAGGTTATATATATTTTTTTTTAAATTGGTATCATCCCATACAAGGCAGTAAAGCCAGTAAAACGCAAAGGGTTACAGGGTGTGGAAGAATTAGGAACAGAAACATTAATAATGAGCGGGAAGAGAGAGAAGAGTAATCAGGAGGGCAATAGATATCAATTGACATTGCATTTAAATTTTTGCAGAGTAAGGTTGGCTGGAAAGCATGGAGCTGGAAGGGAGTTCCACAAGCGAGAAGTGCAAGAAAAACTGTTAGCATAGAACTTACAGTTACATCTAGCCAGCTTAACTGTAAATTAAGGAGATCTAGTTGTGTGCTTAAATTCACAACGTCTAGGTACCATGCCTGAATTCCTGATGTTATGGAAACTTTTAACTTTTTTCAGGAAAAAAAAACTGTGCTCTTGATGCTAACAAATATGGTAAGTTTTAAATATAAGAACATTTTTTTTAACAATTATTTGCTAGTATTTTTTAAATCAATTTGAATCTTGTTTATAAAATATCTTGGAAATATTTTAATCTTTTCTATTTAATAAAAAAACGCTCATTTTTCTTCTTTATTTTTATCTGCATGGATTAATTAACAAAATCTCCAATGTAGGTAAAGTATACATTAACTAATTACTCAAATTGATTTTTTTCTTTTCCTTGCAAAAAACCCATTGTTTTTATATATATATATATATATATATATGTGTGTATGTATAATTTCATTGAATAATATAGACGTATTATGTTTATTTTTGTAATAATCCTTTCTAGTTCTCTAATTATCTTCTTGATGTTAAGCTGATATATTTCAAAAGCAAGCAACCAACACTGAACAAAATTTATTATGAGTGCAATAGCAATGTTTTAAAATGCATTTGAGTTGACTAACATTTAACGCCATGTTGCACTTTTACCATTTCTGGTTATCTCCCTTACATCGTGGATGCTTGTTTACAAAAACATTGTAGCTACAATGGATAACACGTGTTTACAAAAATCATGATTACAGTTACATTGTCTTCGCAATTTAGCCCTGAGGATGATTTCTGAGGCGATCAAAAGCGCTTGGATTAACAAGAACAACGGTGTCTTCGTTGATGAATTTTAACTTAATATCAAGAAGCTAATTAGAGAACTAGAAAGGATTATTATAAAAATAAATAAACATAATATGCCTATATTATTCAATGAAACCTGCTTGAATGCAGATATGCTGCCTAAATATACGTCATTATTGTGAAAACAAGATAAAAATATTCTCTGATTCTTCTGTAATGTTACACTGCACATATATTTTTGTGACTGTTGAAAGAAAAAAAAAAGTATTGTTTGGTTTTTAAATTAAAATCTAATCAGAATTTCTTCCAGTTCACATTTCCTGGCCACCTGATAAAATACTTTATGAAAAGTAACTTTGTGTTTATCATAAATAATGTTTGACTTTAAAAATTTTAATTCCAGAATTCATTATGTCTTATGATAGGTTGTTTCTGAGTGGAGTGGGTTGGTGTCTTCCTATGTTAGTCTTCAAGTGTAAAAAAAACAAAAATAGATTGAACTCATTGAACTATTATTATTATTATTACAGTCTGACCTCTTCAATCAGCACTCTTGGGACCAGTCCTCTGCTGGACCACAGATAATAATGACATAACCACTTTAAAAACAAAAACAACACTATGTAGACATAGTGTTGCCAGCTCATTCCACATTTTTGGCATTGATTATATATATATATATATATATATATATATATAGAGAGAGAGAGAGAGAAAGTGAGGGCAATTCTAAACAGCAGTTATCTCCACTAATGCAATGCTCTTTATTAGAAATGAATTGAGCACTATAGCTGTCTAGCATTTGTTTACATTTGTAAAAAATAATATGCTAGAATTTCCTTTTCCTTCTGCCGTGCGCTGATAGCTCAGGGGTAGAAACTCCAACTGATGACAAATCTTGTCAGGTTTCGATCCCAGCTTGAAGTAATTGGATGTCTAGCCACATTGATGAGCTGTGATACAGCATTACAGGCCTGTATGTAGATTATATATATATATATGTAAACTCACTACATGCACTGGTTTTACTACAACCACATTCTCCCATAGACTTACTTGTCACCTTTCAGATCTTAATTACATTAAACAACATTTCTTAGCAAAATCATAACCATGTATATAATATTAGATAGATATTAGTTCATAACACAGCAATACTCACACATACACACAGTAAAAAGAACCTTAAGATATTGGAGGCTGTCTACATTAAAACAAAGGAACCCACAATCAACAAAATTACATTTCAAACCACTCATAACATATTACAATGCATTTAAACATATGGTTCTGTTGATAACATTTTTCTCTCACTTGATCATGTATGACATCATAGAACAGCATTATGAATTTACGACCTGCGTCTGCTATTCTGCGACTGTTATTATTGCATACCAAACTTCTATGTAAACACAACTGAGGCACATTTCCAAATGGCGGGTGGCCTTGAAAAGGGCCGTTTTTGTGTTCTCAATCTTGTTTCAGCCTCACTCATAGCAGCAGTTGAAGTGACAATTCTCCTCAGCCATTGAGTCCTTTGATGAGCAGTTTCTGCCTCATGTGCAGCAGCAGTTGCTGAGGCATATCTCCTCAGCCATTGAAAATGCATAAACAAAATCCGATCATACATACACATGCACGCGCATGCTTTGAAAATTATAGACATAGATTACATTTTCAGGTTCTCTTCACAGATAATTTAATTATAATTAGTTATTATTTATAATTATATTAATTATAATATTAATAATAATTATTTATAATTTACATAATTAATATAATTAATTATATAAATTTAACTGTATAATAATAAATAATATTATTGTAATAATTTAAACTATTTTTATTAAAGTTTTTATGAAAGATATATATCCAAGAACAGATAGTAAATAGTTAAAAGTTGCCGATAGTTATAATGGACAGGAAATAGGGGAGAGCAATTGTCGCCAACAATTTTGGAATCAAAACTGACGAATTATCTATCAAACAAAAAAATTTTCATCAAAATCGGATTAAAACTGTGGAAATGCATAATCATCCAATCACACACACACATACACACACATTTTGAGAATTATATATATATATATATATAGTAAAGTAACAAATCCATTACCAAGCATAATTCTGTTTATTTTTATATTTTTATTCCCTTAGGCACTTCGTGGGGATGAAATTTCCTACTTAGCAGTAATAATGTGCAAAATTAGCTAGTTAATGTTGATGAGGTACCCAAATATTAAAATTTGTATGCAGCAGTACTTACCACCTTTTCTGTAACTATAGGAAAAATATTTATATGGATTCTATACTTCCCACCAAATGCTCCCACCCACACACTCACTTCACCTGGTGTTCTTTAATTTCCTAAGAATGATAATACTTTCTCTCAACCTATCTTGTTTCGAAGGTTTTTGGTTTGGCATAATGATAGAATGTAATAATATGAATAGGAATCCCTTCACTTTTATTTATCTCCCCTGCCAATGTTTATCAATTTGACACCATCAGGACAATTATTGTACGTACCTATAAATTGTTAAGAATATTTTTCAAGAGGAAATCTCGGAATTTAAACCTCCACTGCCTTGCAGTCATAGCCAATCATGGGAGACACTTTGGGAGTAAATCCTGAGGACAAATCCAGAGCCAGAGTCCCTAAGACTTTGTTCTAGCAGCTCCTGTGATGACTACAATGGTGCCAAGCTGTTTTGACTCTGTCTTTTGCTTAGACAACATCAGTGGCATGGAGAAGAGCGATGCTTGGCATAGATAACCACCAATCTCTCATAAAACCCCGCCCAGGCCTGTGCCTTGGAGAGGACACTCCAGCATCACCTCACTGCGATAGCAAAATACGGGAAGCAACAGTCTGCTGATGGGAGGATTCTGAATGGCGGGGCTGGCCACTGGTAAGAGGGTGCAAGGGCGACTTGATCTTCTCTTCAAGGATGTCTGCAAAGGTAATATAAGGGTGATAGACATGGGCATCAAGAGATGGGAAGACGTCACGAACAATTGCACACATTGAAGACGTCACGAACAATTGCACACATTGAAGACGTGATTTACACTGAGGGCTGGAGCAAAGAGAAGAAACAGATGCTTGCCACCGGGGTGAAGCATGCTTGAAGGAAAGAAAACATGTCAGTATCAGGGGAAAGCGTCTTCACATGACTGTC
Source organism: Acanthosepion esculentum (assembly GCA_964036315.1). Classification (NCBI taxonomy): domain Eukaryota; kingdom Metazoa; phylum Mollusca; class Cephalopoda; order Sepiida; family Sepiidae; genus Acanthosepion; species Acanthosepion esculentum. The sequence continues at coordinate 8,681,991 of OZ038500.1, read as the reverse complement.
ACTCCTGTGTATGTCTGTACACCTAAAAGCAGATACTATACCACCACCATCAGCAGCTGAGGTATAATTTTTTGGGGTACAGATCCAGGGTCACTCGAGACCAACTGATGCTTCAGACATACAGGTTGAAGGTTGACATCTACTCACTAGTGATCTCCTTTGCCGGAAATGTCGGAAGGATTATGTCTATTTTGTTACTTCAGGGATTTCTCCATTCACATGTTGAGAATGGGCCAAAACTTTATATTTTGGTCCAATTCATTTAAAAAAAATTATTTTTATACAACTACTGCTACAAAAAACAGCAGCAGTTTCTTCAACTAAGTTTTCATTAGATGATGACTTTGCGATTTCATATATGGATTCAGGGCTGAAGCATCATTACCACTAATCCAAGACACTCCAGTAATACCTCACAATGCCAGTAGACTTTTCTGGTCTCTTGTCACAGTACGAAAATACCAGATCCAGGCAAATACAGCTTCTACCTGATTTTAGAACCTCTTAAAATATTTCCTTTTTTCTGTTGCTGAAAATCTGAATCTAATCAGGTACGTGATGGTTTTTCTTTTTATCGTTTGGTTATCTGCATTGAATAGGAATCTCACTACACAGGAGGGATAGAAAAATTAGCAGCACCAGAAAGGAACAGAGCAAGAGCCGAATATGGGATCAAGGCGAGGAGAGCACGAACATGACTTCCGCACAGGGACACCACATGCAAGGGATAAACAGTGGAAACGCAAGTAAGGATGAACAAAATTTCAGGTGACGCTGGGTAACCCTCCTTTATTTCACAGAAATACTCTGTGTCACATAGCCATCACATCATTTGCTCAGCCTGGCACACTGGCCACTGCGCTTTCTCCTCGGAAAATGTGCCTGCTTTTATTGAACCCAAAACATTAGCGGTTGGCTAGCAAGCATAACATCGCTCATTTCACTGTCCAAACTATTCTGTGTCTGATTTGTTCCTGAATATCAACAGTCCATCTAAATGAAGAGGGAGTGGATTCTCATTCATGGCAGTGCTGGGTGATGTGAGGGACAAGTAGCATGTTACCTAAGGATCTTCCAGATGTGTAGATGGAACCTTTGCAGACGTGATAGATGACTTCTTGCCTGGTTTTCAAATTCACCTCTAGCCCAAGTTGTGTATACTGCAGAGCAACATGTGCATTTGGATGAGCTATGCATTTTTCTGTCTCTTTGTGGTATGATTTGCTGCACCCTGACAATAGAGGATCCCAGACCCCTAGGCCTTTTAATATGACCATCATCTATGATAATTTCAAAATTACTTGATTGATACTTCCTAACACAATAACAGCCATCACCTGAGATGCACCCTAGATGTTCACAATCAGCATGATCTCTATTGTAGAGACCTTTCTTATAACATTTAGGCTTGCACTTAACACCTTAGACAAATAGCTGCCAATGTTCTCTGGGACTTCACTTTTGATCCACTGAGAGGCCTGTCTTCTTTTGGCTTTCAACCTAACCCCGGAAGGAATCATTGGGGCGCTGACATGCTGAGGTGTCCACCAGTCTCCTCCATCTGTCTTGGTTGTGTGTCAGAGCCTGGGTCTCTGCAAATGCTTTCTCCATCCATTCATCGATATTGTACTTCCACTTTTACTTCTGTTTTCCCCTCCTCCTATGTCCCACTACAGTTCCTTGAAGAACTATCTTTGCAAGGCCATCTGACTGTGTAATGTGGCCATACAATCTCCTCTTCCTTTTCTTTACTGTAGTGAGAAGGTCTTCGTAGGGGGCCAATGTGCTGCTGGATTTTACTGTGTACCTGGTTGTTAGTGATGTGGTCAAGGTTAGCATCTCATTTCCAGTGCCTGTATCGTTCTTTGTAGCTCAACAGTGAGCGTCCGTCTCGAATGCATACAGGAATATAGAGAATACCAGTGCACACAGCAGCCTGATCTTGTACTGCATGGAGATGGCGCTGCCTCTCCATATGGTCTTCAGCTTAAAGAGTGCAGTCATAGTCTGTGCAGTTCTAGCAAGGATTTCTGGTCTTAATCCTTGGTCACTGTTGATCACCCCAAGGTATTTGAACTGCTGCAATGTCTCAAGTTTCTGGCCATGGACTGAGATATCTTCTGTGATGGAACCATAGTCATTTGTTGGCACTAATTTCCATCCCAAACTTTGTGGAGGCTCTGTCAAGGTGACTGACAAAACTTGCCAGTTTGCTCTTTTACCCAACTAGTCTATCTATATCATCACCGAATCTGAGATTTGTAATGGTTCTCCCTCTGATGCAGCACTTAAAACTGACATTATCATTTAGATTTTAAGAGAGACAATTGAACTGACGCTTTGTTTTTTGATGTAATTATTGTTGTTTCCAATTCCATGCTCTTCATGAGTTCAACTGTCTAGATGATAATCTTCTTATAGATGATATATTGTATGCAGGAGAACCAGTGGAATATGTGGATAGTGGCTCCAGTTGAGAAATTGGAGAGCCAAATTCAAATTCCAGTGAAGTTTGTTACATTCACTTACGTGCAAATATTCTTGGGGAAGGTATGAATCCATCTCCTCCCTTCCATCTATGGGCAAATAACAGGACAAACTTGGTCCTGTAGTTTTGGGTGGCAACCAGACTAGGAGAAAGACCACTTTGAATTCAAAATCTCCAACGATGTATTAAATAGCCTCACCAACTTGCAATTGGCTAAGTGTGTTGAGTATGGCTACACCCCCTGAAAGACCTGGTCAGTCAGGAAGGGGGCTCTTCTAAAAGGATTTGGATTGGATTAATTTATAATTAGTTACTACAGAAAATATGTTCTGATTTTATTATGTAACTCGTATGAGAAGATGCTAAAATGTTTTCAGCCTGATCCACTTCCCAAAATCAATTTTTTAATGGCCAAACATTGGAATACAGATTTAGATGAAACCAAAAACTTTTCAGCACCCTTCACATAATGCTATACAATCTCCGATACTGTTTTTATTTAGTTGTTACACTTCAAATTTCTAATAAAAAAATCACAACTTTTGTAGCCCTTAAAGATAGAAGAAATGAAAAAAAAAAAATTTTTTTTGATAAACACAAACTTACTTATCAGAAAATAAAATGATTATCAACTGTTTGATATTTTTATATTTGGGACCAAAGTGTTTCCGAATTCTCAGGTCAATGAAATATTTTACACTTTTTTTTTTTTTTTTTCTTCACAAATATTTTTTCTCAATGTGCTTCTTTGTATCACAAAATTCTTCCCGCCTTTAATTCACTAATAAAAATGTTTCTTGTTTTGTAATTTTGCAAAATGCACAAAAATAAATTTGAAGTTTTCTTTTCTATATGAAAACAAAGCATCTTTACATTTTCCTTAAAAATAATGTCATTTCTTTAAATCCTTTGAGTTGTATGGTGTTGTGGAGCCGACGCCCTAATTCTTGTGGATTCCATTTTATTCAAACTCTATCTCTAATGTTGGCATTGATTCCATTAAATGTTTCTATTCATTGTTTATTTTTCTTGTCTGTCATTCAGTCAAATACTTGATTTGCTTGACTGAACATCTAAACAAATATTTAACTGAACATTTTTCTGTGACATTTTCAAATATATTTTAGAAAAAATACATCTATAATTGTTCAATAAAATAAATTGGATTTTCCCAATTTGTTTGGTCTTTTGTATCTGTGAATCTGCTAAGATGATATATATATATATATATATATATATATATATATAGGCAGCATGTTATCATTAAAGCATGTGTTTTTAAAAACTATGTAACTTTTCTGTTTAATAGTCTTCTTTTTTCTTTTTTTTTTTTTTTTTCAGTTTTTTTCTTGCGTTCTCAAGTTTTTAAATATTTGGGTCTAAGTTGTTGAAATAAGACTCTAGTCCATGGTGTTTTTTCCCAAAATATTATCTATAAAACTCAAATAATAAGCAACCTATTTCAAACCAAAATATATGGCCATAATCATGGTTGACGATAACCAAAAGTGCTCAGCAAAACACCATAGGCTAGGGTCTTATTTCAATAACTTGGACACAAATATTAAAAAACTTGCAAGAAAAAAACTGAAAAAAAGGATTATTAAATGGAAAAGTCCTGTAGTTTTTAACAATACATGTCTTGTATATATAATGGATCTGGGATAAGGAATTCCCATTATTTACATTTGCACTATTGTTCTCATTTTTGTTTTTATTATAACATTTTGGCTGTTGTGCCTTCCAGTGATTTTCATGCTTGTCAGTTTGAGTAACCTTCATGGAACTTCAAATTGAACCCCTTATTTATTTACTCTATGGGGCGGGTATAGATTTCCCAGAGACGTTTCATCCCGTTTTTATTTAGTACTGCTTAGCCTGTTTCCAAAGTCAAAATCTGTACTACTTGACCCAGGGATTGAACTCACAATTACTATATCATCAAATTTACAAAACGACACTTAATCTATTTGGTTATTTTCCTGTGGGACAATCCTGAGTCTAGAACTTGGAGCTTTAAACCTAATAAGCTTGCTACTGACAAACGCTTAAAGAAGGCTGAAGAAATTGTGATAACAACAACAAAGATGAGGATAAATTGAAACCCTGATATCTTGTAATATATTTGACAATGTGACTAGTAATATGTCAATGTCAAATGTTGTCCTATGGAATTAAGACCTGATCAGGTTATGTGAATTTGAGTATAGGCTGGATTAAATGTTTTTGACAATGTGTGTACATAAGGAGGCATGGTGGAGTGATGGATAGCGGCTCGGATTGAGGAATCAGAGATCCGAGTTCAAATTCCAGTCGAATCCATTACATTCACTTATGTGCTAATACCCTTGGGAAAGGTATGAATCCTCCTCTTCTCCCCTCAGCTATGGGTAAATAGCAGTTCTATAGACTTGGATGGCAACTAGTCTACTGCAGAAAGAAACGGCAATCTACTGCGGGGAAAAAAATCTGCCTCGTCAGTCATGTATCGAAAAATGTATGATCGCCTGAGCATGTATCATGCATAACACATAACTGACTGTGTACATAAAAGAATGGCCAGTTAAATCAATGGGATATGATATTCAACCGTGTTTACGGCCAGAATTGGTCAGTACTAAGTCTACAGAAATTTCACTTTGCTCCTGTTGGCCATACCAGGATCAAATAATTAAATTGAATCTACATATAAAACTCTGTGACTTTCATTAGTTTGTCCAGGACACCCTCTAAAATAGCCATTCATTGACTGATTGAAACCAAATTTGGGGGTGACGTGCAAACAGGCAAGTGGGTACAAAGTGCAGTTGGTTTTGCTACGATATGTAGTGTAGAACAATAAATTTTCATTAATTTTTTTTTTGTTGAAAAATTAAGTTTTATTAACACACAAAATACTCCCACTATTTTAAAAAAACAATTTAATGATTAAAATAACAAATACTTATTTAATAAAAAAAGCAATATTGTTTTTTGCATAGCTTTTCTTTAAGTTTTTATATACAAGGATCCAGTTACCAGTTTGCCCTGTGTTTGTGAGAACTATAAACACAAGGCTAAACGCTTCAAAAAGTTGGAATTTGGTTCCGGAAAGAAATATGGCCAGTTGCATGCTGAAAAATAAGAAATCCTAAGAATTTCTTTGCTGTTAAAAAGGAAAAAAAAAATTTTCTTAAAAAATATTGTTTACCCTGAAGTTTTATAAAATGAAAGAAATTATTAAACTGCAAAATAGGGTCTTTGTCAAAGTATTTATCCAAACAAATCAGCTTATTCAAATTTCATCAATTGGTTTGCAAAGTTGAACAAAATGTAGAGTTTGTAAATCTCCACAAAAAATGTTGTCAATAATACTGAGAGAATTTCAACATGTCAATGTTTTTCAAAAAATTCTAGTCTCAAATAATTCACAAGTATTCTTTAGCTAATGTTTTGATTTCTTAACTAATATTATATTTATTTATATATATATATATATATATATATATATATATATATATATATATATATATATATATATATATATACTTAACGTTATTGTTGGGTGGATTCTCTTCAGGCTACATTAATTGTGTGCTTTATTCTTTAGTGATGGGTTTTCATTAAAAAACTAGTGATCAACATTCATTGAATACCGAATACTGCATAGCCTTGAGAAATGTCAAGTGTATGTAATCGAATGTATTGTGATATTAAAAATAAGGATATAGTGCTCCATTATCAAACATAGATGAACTGAAATAATTCTGTCCATGTGTATGATAATGGAGCATTCTATCACAAAGGATAATAAGTAATGTTCATAAATGAAATTGCATATTTTTAAGATTATTTTTACTTAAAATTTGGTTCTAATAGCTAGAATATAAATAGTCTTTTAGACAATTTTGAAAAAAGATTGACAAAAAGAAATTCTAGTAAATAAAACTTCTCACTCATTCAAACTCTGTGGGGTTTTTTTTGTTTGTTTTTTTCTCTTCTCTGATTAAAAATTATAAATCAAGAGAAAACTCAAAAAACTAAAGTTAAATTGTATTTTGGTGGTCCTGCCACTAAGATGATGATCACTGGTCAACAAAGAATAATGATAAAGCAGTTTATTATGCTTGTAGCCTCAGAAAAAAAAGCCATTATTGATGATGACATTTTTTTTTTGTTTAATGTTTATCATATTTTTTTCATTTCCCAAATTGTATGGTTGACACAAAATGTGGATGTTAGTCTTCAATTAATGCAAACATTTTCTGAGATTTCCCAAGCTTGGGCGTAATGTATCCCCTCCACTCCCAGCCCTCTTGTAGGCCTTGACAAGTAAGATTAGACCCTAACATAAGTGAATATTGACAGTTTGTTATTTGCTGAATTCAAATTCTGACTGTTCATTTTGTGCTAATGCCCCCCAGGAAAAGGTATGAATCTATCACTTCTCCCTGTCCCCATGGCTAAAATATTATAGTAAAACTATTCATTAGCCTTGGTTAGCATTCACTCATAGAAACCAACAATTCTGAATTCAAAACAGTGGAGAAAGTAACAAGGGAAACAATGTCACCCTTCTTTCCAAGAACAGTCCTGGCAATATACATTTGAGAGATGTTAAAGGGAAGCTGTGGAGAGCCACGATTTTCTACATCCTGAAGAAATCTAATATTTATGAGAAATTTTGAAATTTATTTTTTAATAAGGAACATTTTTCTTTACTTTTTCTTATTTCATTCCAAGCAAGGCGATAATGGCCCTACCACATGGAGGGTTACTGGGCGTGAAAGAGAATGAAAAGACACTTTAGTTAGGAGAACTGACAATAGAAGAACAGGATTCAAGAGGACAGTAGATTGCAGCTGATGTTGCATTTAAATTTTTGAAGATTGTAAGCAGCTGGGAAGCAAGAAACTAGAAGAGAGTTGCACATGCGAGAAAAGAAACGATTAGGATAGAACTTTCATCTAATTTACCAGTAAGACAACGAGACCTGCTATCCAATGTTGTAGTATGATTAAACTCATACAGTCGAGAGTAAAGCTTCTTAGAAGAATTGCTATGAAAATATTTATAGAACAAACAGAAAGAAACCATATCACGATGCTTGGAAAATGACTGAAGTCAAGATGCCTGTTCAGGATCAACAATATAACAGACCCTTCTTCTTTTTGGCAAGACTCTTGAAATGTATACATAAAACACCAGGCCAAATATGGTAGCAATATTCAATGCATAGATGAATGGTAAATTTATAAATGTGCAAGATGGATTCTGATGAGAGAAAATGTCTGGCATGACATGGAACCAATATTCTTAGTAGTAGACCTAGCAATTGATTCAATATAATCACTCCACCTCCTGTCAGTGGAAAATATGAGACTAAGAAAGCACAAGTTGTTCTCCTGGAGGTTAGCATCAGCCATATGCTGATGGAGGACAAAAAAGGTTCTCTATGGTGATTAAAAGATTGCAGTTTTGTTTCAAAGGCCTTAAAAAATTTTAAAGCCATTCCTTGAACAACTCATTGGAAGTCATTTTTGAGAGCAGCTCCCAGTTTTATTTTGCCAAACCTATTGAACTTAAGACAGGAGTAAATAATTGTGTCATCTGCATAAATATCTAGTTGAGTAGTGATGACATCGGGAAGATCATTGTAGAATATGAAAAACTCTGTAGGTCCAAGGAGAGTGCCGGGGGGGGGGGCCTCGTTAATGTGAAAAGATGTAGAAGCATTGCTGTTCAAAACGATCTTCATTACATGATTTATTAAGAACAATTAGACAAATATTTGGCTTAATCCAGAGACACATTTTTTTTCTTTTTTAATCAAGTTCACCTCAAGCAAGGCAGTAAAGCAAATAAGATGCACACAGTTACTGGGTGTGGAAGAATTAGAAAACAGAAACATTACTAAGGAGTGAGAACAAAAGAAGAGAAATCTGGCGGAGAGTAGATAGCGATTGACATTGTATTGAAATTTTTGAAGATTAAAGTTGACTGGAAAGCAAAAGGCCACTAAGACACAAGGGCTTACTGGGTGTGGAAGAATTAGAAAACAGAAACATTACTAAGGAGTGAGAACAAAAGAAGGACAGTAGATAGCATTTGATATTCATCTTCAAAAATTTAAATGCAATGTTGACTGGAAAGCATGGAGCTGTGAGAGAGTTCCACAAGTGTGAAGTGTGAGAAAAGAATCCATCAGCATAGAACTTATGGTTACATCTAACCAATTCAATTGTAAACTTTAAGTTGCCAATCTGGTACTGCACTTAAATTCATAAAGGCTAGATTCCATTGCAAAGAGCTCGTTTGAAGAGTTGCCATGAAAGTATTTATAGAAAAGACATAAGGAGGCAACTTTACTGAAAGTGAGTGAAGCTGAGCTTGTGGAGAAGGCCAGCATGCCAAACGCCTTCAAGATATCTGAGGCCACAGCTTGAGCCTCATCATTCTTATGTCTATGCCTGACAAATTCAGTAGTAATTGTTAACATATCAGCAGCAGAGTTAATGTAAAGAAAGCCATATTGTTTGTCTGAAAGAAAACTGGGAAGTGAGTTGCTTAACCAATTCGAAGTTGGTCAGAGCTTCTTGTCAGTCAATTAAGGACCATTTTTTATGGCTTGGGCGATTGCATCTCTTTCGATTCATGACTGACTTGCCAGAAGATTTTTCTACAGTAGGCTGCCGTTTCTTTCTGCAGTAGACTGGTTGCCAACCAAGGTTATAGGATGCAGTCTGTCCTGCTATTCAACCCATATCTGGGGGGGAGAAGAGATGGATTCATACCTTTCCCAAGAGTATTTGCACGTAAGGAAATGTAATGAACCCAACATGAATTCGAACTTGCCTCTTAGATTTCTCATTTTGTGTCAATATCCATTCCACCACCACATCATCTCGTCCTTTGTCAAGTCAAAGACTAATCAAGCAATAATTCAAGAGATCAGAAGGTTCACCTGTGGCCTTAAAGACAGAAACTACACATTGATTGAGTGATTCATTCATTTTTTAGGTCTTATCAACCACTTCATTAAAGTTATTTAAAGCCAGAAAATATTTTTAGATTATAATTTTCTTTTTTTTTTCTTAAGATAATAATGATTTAGTGATACAAGTCTTACTAATTAACCCATATCTGGGGAGGAGGAAAAGAGGTGAATTCATGACTATAACGATCACAGTTGAAATTCAGCTGTCTGATTAACAATTTTTATTTTTAATTTTAATCAATTCATGCCAAGCAAGGTGATAAAAACACTAAGGTGCAAGGCTGTCTACTGGGAGTGAGCAAGAGACTTTAGAAGGAAATGGGAACAAAGGATAAACCTTTACTCCTGTTCAAAAGACTAGGGAGGAGTATGAACCGGACATTAGGCAAACCTATCTACTCTTATTGAAAGATCCAAGCCATTACCTATTACACCACCCACACGTTCAAACTTACAGCACTCGATATTCCCAAATGGTCACCCATCTAGGTACTGACCAGGCTCAATGTTGCTTAATTTTGGTGATCGTATGGGAACTGGTGTTTCAACTTGATACGCTCATAAGCAGGAATGGCAGTGGAGGATTTCAAACAAGCTGGAAAGCGAGAAGCGGCAAAAGCCATTTTACAGAAACGATGATAAAGTAAAGAAAAGGGTACCTCCCCCCCCACTTTTTTTTTTTTTTTTAAATTGCAAATGAGGGTTGAATTCAAATTGTGCGTAAAATTTTGCAAAGATTCTCTGGAAGTGTAATCGAAGCATTTGATATTGTTGCAATTTAATCATTCATAAAAACACAATATAAATGAAGATGACAACAAGGGAAATGATATTAGATCCTTTGAAAAGTGTTTTCTGAAATTAATTTATTCAAATACTCATTTAACTATAATCAAGATTAAATATATTTGTCAAGAACAGAGCCAAATGCTGATTATGAAATTGGTTGCTTGTTGAAAGGAAATTCACAACAAAAAGGATTTTGTTAATGCGACTTGCTGAAGGTATCCTCTTTAATGTGCCCTCCCCACTCCCATGACGAGAATAAAGAAATGCTTGATGGCGGTGGAGAAGTTACTGATGTTAGGAGTAGGGGCAGATATCTCAAGCTAACAATTAGATTTTCTGGGCTTATTGAATTATTTTTATTTTACTCGTTTCACCCCAAGCAAGCCAATAAAGCCACTAAGATGCAAGGGTTTACCGAGTGTGAAAGAATGAGAAAAAAAAAAACATTATTAACGAAAGAGAACAATAAAAGAACAGGAATTAAGAAGACAAAAGATAATGATTGACATTGCATTTTTGACACTCAAAGATGACTATCATCCTGTTCACACTCCTCCCTGGTGTTTTGATTAGTAGTAGAGGTTTATTCCTTGTTTCCGATTCCTTCTAAAGCCTACTTCAACTCTATACTTCTAAAACCTAAACCCTGAAATTTTATTTACTATTTATTTATTTTTTCCCCTCAATAGGAGTACACAGGTTTGCCTATTGTCCCGTTCACACTCCTCCTAGGTCTTTTGAACAGGAATACAGGTTTATTCTTTGATTTCTGTTTAGAATTTGGATTTCTGGTCCTTTCTAATGTCTTTTTTATTTCCGTTCACTCCCAGTAACCCTTTGCATCTTAACATTATGGCCTTGCCTCAAGCGAATTGATTTAAAAAAAAAAAAAAATCAAGAGGTCAAAGAGAATTGCACAAGCAAGACGAAGAGAAGAAACTGTTAGCATAGAAATATGGTTACATCTCGCCATTTCAACAGGAAAATGATGAGACCTAGCTGCCAATCTAGCACTGCACTTTAGTTCATAAAGTCAAGGTACTATAGAAGAAAGTTCATCAGAACAATGACTGGGAATTATCAATTTAATGAATGAATAAACACTAAATAAGTATGATGCTCTGCCTGTTGACCAAATCAGAGAATTTATTATTTTAAATTAATTTGTATTTTTCACTCCATTTTAAAAGTAAAAATCTGCTGTTGTCTTGCTTTGTTCTAAAATCTAATTGTTTAACACAACTGTGTTGTGCTAGACAATTTTTCTTGACAGAATCTTACATGTTTATAAGTCTACCATTCATCCATGCTTAGAGTATTGCTGCCACATCTGGTCTGGTGCTTCTGCTATGTATTTAGAGATTGTTGATGAAATCCAAAGAATCTGCAATGTCATTGGTCTTGACCTGGCACCTTGGCTCTAGTCAATTTCTTACCATCATAACATAGCTTCCTTGTGCCTTTTCTATAAATACTTTAATGGTAAATGTTCTGATGAACTTTCCTCTTTGGTAATTGTGGCTAGCTAAGTTTAAGATAAGACAGATTGAAGATCAGCCTTCCCCCTTTCCCTCTTTTGGCCTTGTGCCACATTTTTGTATTACTCAAAATAAATATTACTTTGGTATCTAGACTTTATGAATTTAGGTACAGTACTAGATTGGCAGTTAGGTCTCATTATTTTACAGTTGAAATGTCTACATGTAACCGTAAGTTCTATGCAAATTGTTTCTTCTCTCACACTTCTCACTTGTGGAACTCTCTTTTGGCTTCTTGCTTTCCAGTCAAATTTGATCTTCCAAAATTTAAATGGCATATCAATTGTTATCTTCTGTCTTCTTAATTCTTGTTCTTTTATTGTTTTCTCTCCCAAATAATGTTTTTTTTTTTCTAATATTCTCTAACACTCAGTAACCCCCTTACGTTGTAGTGGCTTTATTGCTTTGCTTGAAGTGAAATAATTAAAAAAAATATCTTAATAGAGAAAACTTACCATATTCCACTGACTTCTCACCAAGACCTTAAAGCGAAAACAAACTCAAGCAGCACACACTCTAGCTATGCTAGTACTGCTGTTACCACTGTCATTAATATTCCACTTACCCTTCTTCTCTTACTGCAGTGTGGAAGGTGTTGCCACAGGGTTGAATTTTCCAGGACTGGGTGCCGCCTTCTATCTAAAATGAGATGAAGCATTTCCCCCTCTTACAGCCAAAATTCAGACAGTTCAGCCAAACGTGCGGTTGTTTACAACCAGATTCGATAATTTAATAATTGAAAGCATTTAAAATATTCTGTCATTTTCAACGGCCTGGGTAAACTAGTATCAATATAAGACAAGTGGTAATTGTGAACATTTCATAGTTTTGCTATGGGAATTTTCTGATGAATCTTAATTCTTATGTTAATAATTGCATAAGGTCTGTAGTGAGAAATGAGGATAACTCCTTTCACCCGCTCTTTTCAAATTGACTGAGGAAGGAGGAGGAAAGAAATTTGTAAACCTGTATGAAATTTAGAACCAATGAAAACCTTACCTTTGCAGAAATTAGACAGTGAGCCAAGAAGAAAAAGGAAAGAGAGTAGTGAGCCTACATGTAATTCTTTTTGATATAAACTGAGGAGAAAAATTAAATTAATAAGAGTGTCTGAAGTCATGAGAAAGGTTTCCTTTTAGTTCCTTGTAACCAGCATTGAAGTACTTTCCAGTGTAAAATTACTTGCCAATCATATTATCACCCTCTAACCAGCAAGTAGTACCTCAAAGAATTTTCTTTTAACAATGCAGGAAAGCTAATTCTTCCACGGTTAAAATCAGTTTTTTCGCATAAGGATTCAAATGGATACATTCTATGAATGGAAAGATTAAGTCACTAAACTTTGGTCAATTTTTACAGATAATTAATACCATTCTTAGCAATGATTTATTGGGAGGAAAATTGCTCAGGTTTTGAAGTTTATTAGCATTGGGTTTAATTTCTTCTTTTGAAATCAAGATCTGTAGCACCGAAAATACGTTTTGAAATTGAAATTTTGAGATTGTACTCCCTTAGCTTTCAAAAGACTGCGTCCAGGTGTTTCGAATGAGAATCCCCATCATCGGAGTATCTTAGAATATAATCAATGTACACAAATGTACACTCAAAGTCCTGGAAAATGTTATCAGTCATCCTTTGGAAGGTACTTGTGACGTTCTGCAGCCCAAAAGGCATGTAGTTATATTCCAATAAACCTTGTTCTATCAAGATAGCAGTTTTACATACATCATCAGGATGAACTGGTATCTGGTGATATACCGAGGACAGATCAACTTTTGAAAATATTTTTTTTTTCATGTAATTTCATTGCTAGTGAATTGGTAGAGTGTAGCGGTCTTGCTTCATAATGCGATTTAGCTGTGTCTGCAGTTGCCACTGCGCGATGTAAGTGCCATCTGATTTCAGCACCATGTGCAGTACTGGACTGCACTCCGACTTGAGAGCGGAAATTATACCAGTTTGTTAAAGCTGTTCAAATTCTCCCTTGGCTATATCAAACTTCTGCTTTGACGTCCGTTTTCCTTTCATAAATACAAGAGGATTGCTCCTTGTTTCAGTTCTGTGAAATACTTTTGATTTTTTTTTTGTGTTAGGGTCCTGATGGGGGGTGGGGCGGATATTAGATTGGGGTAGCTTTCCATAATCTTTTGTAAGGTTCCCTTTTGCATTTTCATCCTCATGGATTGAAATGTGTAAAAAACAAGTTGACAGCTTGGCGTCACTTTGCCTATTGGTACTTGTGTTGATCCACTGTTAGCCCATAGTGACTCAGGAAGTCATATCCCAAAAGTTGTTTCATAGTGTTAGCCACAATAAATAAATGTTCATAAATGTTTCTCCCAAGGCTTTTTATTGCAGAGTCTGTCTGGAGTACTCTATTTTCACATTGTTAACAGAAACAAGTGGAATATTCATAGGATTGTGTTTGTCAGGTATTCCTTTGGAATAATTCATACAGCAGCCCCTGTATCCACAACGAATGTGGTTACTTTCAAAAGTAGCAGAAAGGTGGAGATCATCCACTTTCATGTCACATGCTGGAGAAGATGTTTGTGAGGATGTTTCTAGTTTTGCACTCCGCCTACTTTCAGTTTCTGTTGGGATGCTATGGGTTTACAGTTAGTCAGTTATGTGCTATACGTGATACACGCTTAGGCAATCATGTATCTTTCAATAAATGACTGAAGATTCAGATTTTTCCTGCAGTAGGTTGCCATTTCTTTCTATGGTTGACCAGTTGCCATCCAAGGCTATAGAACTTGGTCTGTCCTACTATTTACCCATAGCTAGTGGGGGAAGGATAGGATTTATACCTTTCCCAAGGGTATTAGCACATAAGTGAATGTAATGGATTTGACTGAAATTCAAACTCGGCTCTCCGATTCCTCAAGCCGCTACCCACTACTCCACCGTGCCTCCATGGGTTTACAGTAAATTGGAATATTGTAACTCCTGCTATGACAGTCTTTTTACAGTTGCTGAAGATGAGAAGTCACTCTGATGAGGCACAGGTAATCATGGCTCCTCAATAACATCTTTTCGTTTGCAGCTAAAAGTAATTTTTGTCCCCTTACTATAACTATGCTCTGTCATTCATTTACACAAACTCCTTGGCTGGGTTACATGTCGTTCCTCACACCCCTAGTGCCTTCAATATGACTTGGTGTCAGGGACACCAAACAATATGTTGAAAAAATTAGAATCCCTCTTAAAAAGATAACAATTTTGGAAAAACTTAACATTTAGCACTCGGCATCATTTATAAATATTATTCCTCTTTTGCTGTATATGGAATCCCCTCAAAATATAGTGTTTTATATATTAGTTCTATATATTTGAGATTGCAGTAGCCTGGCTCTCAATTTCAGTCAAGATTGTTTGAGATGTTGCCATAGAAGGATATGACTACACAACCAAGAATTTCAAATTTAAACATTGGCAGGACTAACATTTTGCTTGGTGCAAATAGTTACCTACAGAGTGCTAAAGGTTAAACATACACAAAAATTTAACACATTGGTTAGAAAATTACTGAAAAATGAAAACAAAATCTGCACAAAATTAATTGAATCACATCCAATATCACCCACATGATACGGCTTGCTAAAAGGATATAAATCTAATGAAATTCATCTAGCATTATTAAGTGACCCTCCTCTAAAAATAAATGTAAAAGTAGCAGTGTAGCAAAATAGCACATGGGTAACAAAAAACAAAACCAACTCACAAATACATCTGGATTGACTTTTATTGGCTTCAATGCAATTAAATTCTACAAAATTTAAAATAGAACATCTGACTCTCTTTGCTATCTTGATCCATGGCACAACAATAAATTGTCTCCACAGATAACACAGATGGAGAGAGAAAAAAAAATTGTTTTACTCAAAAGAAACACACAAAGACTAAAATGTTTTTTTGGGTGGGGGGTGAGGAACAAAAAAAGAAAAAAAGTGTTACAATCAGTATATTTTATTTCCCAGATCATTAATTAAAAAAATCATATTTTAGAAAAACAGAAGAAATTTTGTCTAATAAACAGTTAATAATGATGACAAAAGGGGAATGAACCATCTTAAAAATAGATTATATCAAAATATAAATGATATCATCATCTCTATAGATTTATGAATGTCTAATAAGAAAGATTGTTTTAATCTGGTTTCAGTCGATTGGATTTTGGGGCTTTCAAATAAATTGTCACAGTTTTATTTGTTTTGGGATGTCAGTAAATACCTCTGACATTTGAGAGCAATTGGTGTTTTGACTGCCTTTCCTAGGATTTGTCTTCAATTCCAGTCCAACTTGGTGCCAAAGAAAACCCAAATTCTACCTCACCCAACACTTAAAGAAGGTTAATAATTTGTTGGCCATTTCTGAATTAACAAATTTCTATTTTCAGTCATTTTAGATTTGAACTGATTCTGGAAACTTACCAAAAAGTCTGTCAACACATTGCATTAAAAAAAAAAAGAAAGATGCAAAACTCCTCAGAATAATATTTTGCGATGATGATTTCTTTGACTCTCAAAAGATGCGACTAGGAATTATTTCGTCCATTTTATGTATATATATTTTTTTTTCTTATCACAATGTATAAGCAATAAAAATTAAAAGAAAAAATAAAATGAAAGAATTTTGCATATTTGTATCAATAAGTTCAATATTGACTATTAGCTTTAAAACAAAAGGGGTGGGGAGTACATTGGTCATTTTGAAAGTTTTCTTACTCGTTAATGGAGATATGTACCAACATTTTTCTTGTAAACATCTTGGTCATTTATATTTAGACTCGACAAAAATATTGGCCTTTAATACAACTTAGTCGTTTGCATCATTTGCTGAGGCTAAAAGAAACGTCTTAAAAAGTTAAGAATTATTTTGTTAAAACTATCGTAAAGAATTAAAATTGCTTTTTCTTGCATTTAAAAAAAATTTTTTTTTTTTTAGATATGAACTGAAAAAATTCAAATGAAAAAAATAGTTTGAAAAAAATATTTCTTTTACAATATTTTAAACATTATTTCATATAAATTTGGATTTTTATTTTCTTTACACATGATAAAGAAAAAAAAAAAAATGTCCAGGGAAATAAAATACATTGAGGAAAAAAAAAAAAAAAAAAATGTATCCTAAAAGCACTTCTTCATAGAATAAAAGAAAGAAATTAGAAATTGTGAAACTTGTTGAGTGTCGATGGCAGCACAAGTCAGGAAAGACAATCAAAAAGACTTTAAAGATGGCAGAAGTTATGAAAATAGTTTCTCATTTGTAAAAAATATAAAGTTGGATGGTTTTGGTTGTTTACTTTCCTCAATTGTGGCAGATAAAAAATTGCATATGCTGTTTAGAAATGAGTGAAAAAAAAAAAAAAAATTGCTTTAAAGAAAAATCTGTAAAGACGAACATGACCTGAAGTTATGGTTGAGGAAAAAAAACAAAACAAAAACAAATAAATGACATTGGAAAAGATTTGGAAATGTAAAGAAGAAATTGAAAATATATTTAGATCTTGCACAGAAATTTTTCTCAAACATAAAAAAATAACACACACATTATATATATTCAAACATGTTTCATTGACTAATATAGACATATTATGTTTATTTATTTTTATAACAATCTTTTCTACTTCTCTAATCAGCTTCATGATGTTAGGTTGAAATTCATCAAGGAAGGTGCCGTAGTTTTTTTTTTCTTTCGATCTCTGGGATTATCCTCAAAGACTAGCTTTTGCAACTGCTTGTTGTGATGGTGATTTTTGAAAAACACACACACACACATATATATATATATATTTCCTTTCAGTTTCAAACATGTGTCCACCATTTTTATCAAAATGGTGGCTGATGGAACAGAAATCATTTCGCTTCGATGACCTTCCTAAAAAAATAATTTCAGTTGATTCAGGAAAGATTAAAAAAAAACAAAAAAAAACACCTTGTGAGATTTTATTATTTATCAGTCAGGAATTTTTTTTGTTACTTTCATTTTCGGTAGCAAATATTTGTCTTTGGATTAAAATCAAACAAGACGTTTATGATAAATTTTTACAGGTGGCTTCATGGCTCGGTTGAGGATAAACACAGCAATAAAAAGAAATAAGAGAAATCAGGTGAAGATTAATCTGCAAGAATTTAGCAAGAACGTGTTTCTTCAACTTTGAAGAATCCATTTCTGTTTGGAGTGAGAGACTGAGTTCTGAATTTATTCTACTTTCGTCTCATGAGAATTATTAGATTTACTGTACAGAATGTAGATGTCAATATGATAACTCACCTGGGTCACAGGTAACACTATTTGAGACAGTTTGTCCAAGTTGATCCAAGTGTCAATCAAGTTCTTCAAAAATAAATATTGTGAAGGGAGTGATTATATTTGTGAAGAGAAATTCTCCTGAATCTGAAATATTGTCTATTTGGGATTACAAGCTTTTCTTAACACTCTTTGAGATGAAATTTCACATTAAAATAAAGAATTTGATCTTTTCCTTTAAGACTTTTGGGGAAAAGACAGTAGCAATCATGAGAAACATTAATCAGGAATTTAGCAGAGGGCATGTGTGGAGATATATATATATATATATATATATATATATAATATATGGATAAAATAACTGAAAAAAATTGTGTTTTTTTGCAAAAGTATTTATTTATATGTTTATATATATATTTAATATTTCAGACCACCTCGGCCCTTCCTCAGAAATTAATTGAATTACTGTATTTGGGAGTTTTATGCTATATATATATATATATATATATATGCATGTTTCATTAAATAATATAGACAAGTTTTGTCTATTTTATGTAAATTCTTTTCATATCAAGATTATCAGACGATATGAAAAGAATTTATATAAAATAGACAAAACTTTTCTATATTATTTAATGAAACATGCATCAATGAAAAAATGCTGCCTAAATACACACATTATATATATATATATATATATATATATATATATAATCTCCAGGTAAAATGAGAACAAATGTAGTATGATTCCACTGTACATAACATTTAATTTAAAAGAGGGCTCAATACACAGTAGAACTAAATATTATTTATTTTACGATGTTAAAAATCGCTACACAATTACAATTATGTTTCGACACCATAAATGTGTCTCTTCAGGTGATGTTAAACAACTGGTGAATGAAAGATTAAATCAATTTCAAAAAGCAGAATACCATAAGAATAGACTTGTGGGTTTGTGTCATGAGGAATATGACCTACACTAAATTCAAATTCAATGGAAAAAAATTTTCAATATCGGTCATAGACAATTCCCTTCTGGGCACATACAGATTGTTACATTATTTCGTAAGATGTATTGAAGTCTGACACTCAAACTTCCCAAGAAGTGAAAGAGATGGAGCCAGTTACATGCTTGTTCAACTTCTTACATAAAATTTTGTAGTTGATAAATAAAAGACCCTTTAAGAAACTGGTAAATAACTTGACTGTTTGAAAAAAAAAAAAAAAAGAAAAAAAAAAGCTGATCAAAAATACAGAACTACTTTGGTAAAGATATTAATAATACCAAATAATCATTGTAAGATGTTAATAATACAAACATGAATACAAAGCAATATTAAATCCAAATGAAGATACAAATAGAATAGGAATCCATATAAAAGGTGCACAACAGTTTATTTACTGATTATTACTATAAGAAAAAGTATTATCAAAGTTTAAGCATATTGTAAGGTAAAAGGTAAATTATGCTTACAATTTACAGTCAATTCACTTCTTTGGTTTAATAAGGAGTTTTTATCAAATAATCCAATAGTTTCTAACTTTTCATGTAAACATAAATTAATTTTACACTTGCCAGTAGTTTAACATCACCTGAAGAGACACATTTATGGTGTTGGAACATAATTGTAATTGTGTAGCAATTTTTAACATGTTTAATATCCTGAAGTATATATATATATATATATATGAGATAGTTAAAGTGTTCAAGTCTGAAAATTGTGTGAGCTATAACTAGGGCTATTTTTTCATATGATCATAACGCTAAGTGTTTTTTTCGCTCAATCTAGGATTCAAGCACTTTACTGAGTGGGTAAGTGTGCCTTAGGCCTTTATTCTCTCTTTTTGCAGTATTGTCAGTTTTACTTGAGACTGTATCTGGATAAAAGTTTTAGGTTTTGGCAAGTTGTCTGTTGGTTCCATCAATGGTTTTTGTTTTTCTTTAATGTACATATGATAAAATAAAGAACAAATAGGAAATGTATATCAATCTAACACCATTAAAGCATTGTCAAAGATTGAGAAAAAAGACAAAAATTCTGGTATTTTTAATTTTGTTTGGATCAGACATGTGTCACATGTATTAAAATTGAAGAAAATTAGAAAATTCTATATGTAGTAAGTTTGTGAAGATTCTTGTATGTCTAAGCAGGCATTGGATGGTAATGTGTATTTCTATTCTTGTATACATATAGAATTATCTATGGTTTGAATACATGTGACACAAAACTGACCTAAACAAAATAAAATACCAGAGTTCTGTGATTTGTCAGTTTTCTCTAAATTGGTGACAAAGCTTTAACAAAAGTGAAACATGTTAGATTGATATACGTTTTTTATTTGTTCTTTTATTTTATCATCCTGTTGGATTCTGATCCATATTTGATCTTTAACTCATATTTGTGTGTGTGTGTGTGTGTGTGTGTGTGCACGAGAAAGAGAGAGAGAGAGAGAGAGAGAGGTAAAAACCAAGGAAGCTTAGAAATTTAAAGAAGCCAAGATGGAAAATTTACTATGAAATAAATTCAGACTTATCACATTATACAAGAATTCAGAGAAGTTGGAAATGAATGGAAAGTATGGCGTTACTTAGAAAACGTCTCAGATGCTAGCAAAGAAAAAAAAAAAAGAAAGAAAAAAGAATGAAAGTGTTGGATGGAATTATTGAATGAGCTTTCATCAATTTTATACTTTGCCACCCTCGTCAACATTTATTTCTTAAATAACCTAGATTCGAAAACAGTTACCCCACTTTAATCTTTGGTCTTTATCAAGTGTTTAAAATGTCTTAACCAAAATATAAAAATTATTAAATGATTGCTTATTTTTGTTTAGTGGCATATCAACATCTCTATGGGTTATTTAATGCTGAACTCTAAATATTTAGAACACAATTTTATTTTACTTAGGCAGTGGGGAGATAATAGTTTTAGTGACACAAGCCTTACTAATTAACCCATAAATAGGGGAGAAGAGGTTGATTCATACCTTTCCCAAGGGTATTTGTGCTGAAGCAAATATAACAAACCCAACTGGAATTGGAACTTTGCTCTCTAATTAACCTTTCAGATCTAGTATACATTACACCACCTGTACATCCAAGCTTACAGCACGTGATATTCCCAAGTAGTCACCCATCTAGGTACTGACCAGGCTTGAAGTCACTTAACTTCAGTGATTTATTATTAAATGTTGAGAAAAGAAAGGATCACAGGCCATTACAAAATAGCATTTTTCAGTTTTGGGATTTGACAAAAGATTTGATCTGCAAAAAGGCAAAATTAAAGTCAATGCATCAACTTACAAAAGTTTGTATCACACAAAATTGCATCAAGAGAGTAAAACATCTTATAGGTCTTAAACTTAGAAAAAATATTTTAAACAATTCCTAAAAACCTTGCAGTGTCTCCCCCTCTTGTGTGTGTGGATAACATTCCAATTATAATTCTTGCATTTGCCATAAAGAAAGTTCCTCAGAGGACAAGACACATCAGCTAAGTTGCTCTTTTGTCTTTATATATATATACACACACACAGCATATTTTCATTCAAGTATCTTTGGTTAAATAATTTAGACATATTATGTCTATTTATTTTAGTTTAAATCATTTCAAGTCCATGGATTAATTTCTTAATGGCCGTAGAAAACTGATTAAAAATTTTTTTCAAAGTTTTCTTTCCAATAATTTTTATTTTCTCAAGTATTTTCAATCTCATCAGACCCTCTGCAAGGGTTGCGTATCTATAGATGTGTTATATGTTAACACTGTAAATTAAAAAATTTTTTTTTACCTCTATGTAAGGGAGGTAACTTATGCGATTTGTTTTTTTTTTTACCGTAGTAATTTAATTTAGTATTTTTATATGACAATTTTCTGCTACAAACATTTAAGAACTTTGTTGGTGTACTTGTAGTTGAAAAGTGAATGTCCTAATTATTAGAAAATAGCTATCATACGAAACTTAAACTGTGCAAAAGCAAACTCTTCAAGAAGAAAGATTTTCTATGCTGAACTAAAAAATATTAAACAAACCCTCATTAATAATGACTTTCCTAATTACATCGTTGATGAATAAATTAGGCAAGCTATTAATATTAACATAAATGAGAGAAAGAGAGAGAGAATTTTGAAAATTTCTTACACATTTTACTGATGAACTGGGGTCATCAGAAAAAGTCACATCAGCAAAACATGTCAAAATAGAAATTTCTAAAATTTTCTGAGAGATATATATATATATATATATATGTATGTATGTGTGTGTGTGTGTGTGGGGGGGGGTGAATACAGACCAAAGGAAAATTTTTCTTTACCAATGAGTTTTGACCTCTAATGAACTTTATTTTGGTAAAGAAGTTTTCCTTTTGTCTTTATTCATATTGTCTTTTTACAGATGTTTTATTTATATCTGAATTTTTACATTCTCTCTCTCTCTCTTTGTAAAGATTCTTGTATGTCTAAGCATTGGATGGTAATGTGTATCTGTATTCTTACATACATATAGAATTATCTAGTTTTAATACACGTGACTGACCAATGAGAACTGACCCAAACAAAATAAAATACCAGAGTTTGTCTTTTTGTTAGTTTTCTCTCTCATATAGATATATATAGATATCTTAAATGGTTTTTTTTAATAGGTATATGTGTTTAAATGGCTATCCACTTCTTTTAAAAATTTTCTTAAATATTGAAATTAATAACAACTGGCTTAAATTGAAAAGTCCTTCTGAAGAAAAACTGTGCCTCTGACAGGAATTGAACCACTATCCCTGTTTTACAAGCGAAGATAGCTTATATAACTGAAACATACCAATAACAGTTTGGCCCAAAGAGACTATCTTGATAGAGCTAGGTTTAAATTAAAACCAGTAATATTCCTTGATTTCCGTTGGTGTTGTCAATTTCACTATTTAAGGAAAAAAAAAGAAAAGAAAAAAAAGCAGGGTTAGCAATTCGCACAGAATGTTTACATCCAATGTTTCATGATTGGAAAATAAAGAAGCAGCTTTTGATGAAATTTGAATTTGCATCCCATCTCCTTGGGAGCCAGTCTTACATGAACAACACTTTAACTGATTAGGCAACAGAAGTTAAACCTGCAGACATCCTTCAATAAATTGAGTCATATGGTTACACTTTTATTTAATTTACTCCAAACCATAGTTTTGTCGACACCAAGTACAGAAACAAAAATGAAACAGACTTAACATCAGGAAGAGGCAGATGAAATTTCTATGACTCATCATGAGGAAAGAGAGCTGGGAAAATCTGATACTCACAGGACAGATTGAAGGCAAGAGTGATAGGAAAACAGCATGTAACTTACCTGGCGAGTTTGAGTAAATGGATGGTGGAACAAAGTTTAGGAGAGATAACAAAAAGACAAAATTTATTAAGAGTTATAAAGGACAGGAAATTGTGGAGAGCCATGATCGGCAACATCATGAGAAGACACAGCACTTAGAAGTAGTAGTAGATATAATAGTTTTAAGTTGGCTGGAAAATGAATAATTATACGTCATCTCAGAGATCCAGACAACTTAAGACTATTATATCCTCCACTACTTGGCGTAAATTAAATAATGTAACTATATGACTCAATTTGAATTTTGTCTGTTGATGGGTTTCCAGCATTTAATCGGTAAAAGGTGCCGTTGATATGAAACAGTTTTCTAAGAACAAGAGATAAAAGGTGGAGGCTGCTATATCGGATTTATGCTATTTAATGGTTGTAGAATCCAAGAACAAGCCTATATGTTATGATAAGGGACAATAAAAACAATTCCAAATGTGATAATATTCAGAAAGCAAATGCATTTGCAATCTATTCAGCTTTGTGTCAAATCCTGAGGATGAGTTCACAAACACTTCAGAAAGAAATTCAATAAAGTGGGTGAAAAATCCAAAAGAAGGGAGGAGGAAATAAATTTATTAAAATTTTGAAATTATTGTCATTGTAATATTGCACGGAGATTATTCTTAGAAAATAGACATTGTTTGTCTTCATGTTAAATACTAAAAATTAAATTTATTTAACACATTGTCTTAATGATCAGAAAATGTTGTTAAGACCACGGAATCAGATAGTCATCTGATTCATTTCAGGACTTTGAGAAACTTGTATGAAAGTGAGCAAATGTTACAGCTGTCAGAAAAGGCTTCAAAAACAAACCTATGATATCTGTGTGCATGCACTTGGGCTCTTCCAACATCTCACCATTCCTGGCAGAACTGCTATTATCACAGTGTGGGATTCTTTAATAACAAAAGTGATGGAAAGAAAAAGAATTTCAATGAAATCAGAAGAAAAAAAATAAAAATAAAATTAATTTAAAATTCCTAGCATCCCTACTTCATGCATGTGTAGTCATATCAACATAACAGATTGGATGAAGTCCTAAAGGTGTGTGTATATATATATATATATATATATATATATATATAGAGAGAGAGAGAGAGGGGGGGGACTGTAAAAGTTAAAACAAATTTCAACAAAGCTTTACATGCCAAAAAATAATGGTTGAATAACCTGCTATAACTTTTAGTTTCTTTTCCTTTGAATGTTGTGCATATGTGTTTCATTGAATAATACAAACATATTGTCTACTTATTTTAATACAGATCCTTTCCAGTTGTCTAAGCAGTTTTTTGATGCTAAGATGAAATTCATCAAGGAAGGCTCCACAGCTACCATGGATAAATTTGAAATTCTAAAAGACGTGCAAACAGCGTGTTTTTAAAAAACACCATCACAATGGAATGCAAATTTTATCAGTTTCAATATGTTTGTCTTTGGAATTTACTCCTGAAGATGATCTTAGAAAAGGTTGAAACTATGACACCATGCTTGATGGATTTCATCTTAACACCAAAAAACTGAATAGACAACTGGAAATGATTTGTATAAAAATAAGTAGACAATATATATTATCCAATGGAACATATTTGAATGAAGATATGCTGCCTACATATCTATCTCGGGTTCTGTAATTTCTAAGCTATTTATTGTTTTCTCTCTCTTAAAACAACTGAATGCATGCAATACAAACTACTCGGTATTTTACTCATAATGGGGGAGGAATAATAATAATAATAATAAAAAAAAAAGATATAAATAATTTTGTTTCTTGGAGAATTTTACAAAAAACATTTTAAGTTGTAGAGGTTTGTCACACAAAAAAAAAAAACCCCCAAAAACTGCTTGCATGACAAAAAGCAGGAGTTGATGTGCTGAGAGGGATTTCTATTTTTCTTTTTTTAAAAATTTCCCTATAGAAAACATACAAAATTTATTTATTAAACGGCTCCCATTGTTTCCAATTTCCGATCGATACTTTTTCTGACTAGCTTCAGGGACAGCTCATCGAGTTCTTTGACAAGTTGAAGAACTGCTTGCAAAATATGAGTGTTCTGGAAGAAAAAAAGAAAAGAAAATAAGACATTTTTTAAATTTATTTTTCAGAATGTATACCAAATCATTTCCATAAATAGCCAATGAATGTGATAATCCAAATGTACAGAAGGAGAAAAAAGCAAAACAAAAAACAAACAAACAAAAAAAACTGTAGTCCCAGAATTTAAATCTGGAAAAGCATCTTATATCCTGATTAAGAAAGTAAACATTAGAAAAATCAGTTTTTAACTGAAACAAAAGAAAGAGCCTCGAGCAACAGGAATTGTAATCTTCCTCCTCATTTTATTTGAGATGAGAATTTCATCTTCAATTAAAAAATCCTTAGTAAAAATTAGAGTTCAACAAAAACTTTATTTCAGTGTTCTGAAATCCTTAAATGATCTGAACACCATGAATAGAAAATTTACAGTCAGTATACATTTGGAAAATCACTTAATTTGAAACAAATTTACTGCTTCATTGGAATTAGAAACACAACGCATTCGCAATGCTGTCAATTTTTAACTTGACAACACTTTGAACACAAAAAAGTAATTTAATTCCAGCAAGAATAGATAGATATATATTTTTTGTTAGCCGTCTTTATTAGCTTTTATTTGTCAGTACAACTGCAGCCCAGGTTGAATATTTGCCTCAAAAGTTCCTAACCTGGGGGTGGTAGCATCTGTCAGTGTCCCTGCTATGGGCAAATAGTGAACCCCAAACAAAACGCTATGAAAGTATAAAAATGCATTTTTATAGTAAAAATACCAGCAATACATTTTTATATAAAAAAAGACCACCAACACCTATTTATTGTAAAATGACC
>OZ038500.1:8615715-8645715 GCA_964036315.1 Acanthosepion esculentum | reverse complement strand
TGACGCTGTTACTTGGTGAATTGCTCAGATGCCACGAGAACCCATCCATCGCAAAAGCCATATACAATGCAGATTTTATTTGGTTAATATCAGCTCCCTCCTCTTTTCCCAGCTGCTGGTAGATAGCAAACGCTCCACCAGACAAACTTAAGGGGATTATGTGTTCCAGATGTCTTACACTGCACATCTTGCATACAAAGTCCACCTTTTGACCCATTCAACCACAGACAATCCAGACGCTGAGCCATCAAACTCAGGGATTTCCATTTTTCCTTCTGTATAATCAGCTTTGTAAAAAATTATTTAGAAAGGTAAGGCAAGGGTGACAGATTGTTTTCTTAACAATTAAGGGAGAAACAGGCAGAAGAGAGAGAGAGAGAGAGAGAGAGAGAGAGAGAGAGAGAGAGAGAGAGAGAGAGAGAGAGAGAGAGAGAGAGAGAGAGAGAGAGATGGGAGGAAATAAAAAACTGAATAATGATGAGCGAGACCACAGCATGGCAAGTGGGGCAGGCAACTTCCAAAACAAAATGCACCAAGGGAACAGCTTTACAAGATAGTGAATCTCTGATGATGGCAAAGTGAGTCTTGCCAAAAGCAGACTGTTTTTCCTGTCACTTTTATTGACATGAGATGGTTGAAAAACACCCTAATCTGGACAAGTTGCAGAGAGGTCTGTATCTGGATAGGGCAAGCTGTTCTGATGCTAACAGGGAAAACCCGGGTGAGACTGTCTTCTCTTTCACTCCCATTAACTTGCACCTTAGTGTGAAATGATATATATATAAGAAAAATAAAAATAAAAACAGACCACTTTATGGCTCCATGTAATAAATTA
Organism: Acanthosepion esculentum; assembly: GCA_964036315.1. Classification (NCBI taxonomy): domain Eukaryota; kingdom Metazoa; phylum Mollusca; class Cephalopoda; order Sepiida; family Sepiidae; genus Acanthosepion; species Acanthosepion esculentum. The sequence goes on along the minus strand of OZ038500.1, from coordinate 8,644,880 downwards.
TTTCACCACAGCCCTTTTACGGATTACCTAGTTTTTCGTAAACTAAATATATATGTGTGTGTGTGTGTGTGTGTGTGTGTGTGTGTGTGTGTGTGTGTGTGTATGTATGCAGAGAGATTTTTAAATATTTGCTATATTTATAAGTGATGAGTGCTCAAAATCATAGACAGAAAATTTATTGAAATAGAGTGTTGATTCCCATGTCCACAGTGCATATTCCTAATTCCGTACTATCTATATTTATATAGATATATAATAATAATACAACAAGAAAATAGAAGATATAGCAATCCAAGAATTTTGTCTTCTTCCATGAATGCATTGTCATTGCCAACACCTGTGCTTTATGAGGATTCCAAAGTTGAGGACTTCAGAACTTTCAATTGCTTTTGGGATCTTCCATAGCTACAAAAAGGAAACTATTTACACTGTTTCTGACTGTTGGCCATATCTTTATTGTCATATTGACAACGTTTTTTCTGTTGTACACTCCGGCCTTCTTCAGATGATATACGTTGGAATTTCGAGCCCTTCAGCCCAGTACATGGCCCAGTGGATAAAAGCGTTGGTTGACTTAATCTAGTGACATGACCCAAAGAGTTGTGAGTTCAATAACAAAAACTTGTAGAGTTGAGTTACTAAAGAGAAATAACTGAAACTGAGATATCCAGAAAAGGCATGGCATGTGGAACTAGAACAATCTGCCCCGGTGAATGAAATAAAGGGCTGGGTTTGAAATTCCAATATCACCTGAAGAATGATGGAGAGTACAATGGCCGAAACATTGTGTATGTGGCAATAAAGATGAGGACAACAGATCAAACAATATAAATATTCCAAGTAGTTATAATACCTCATCTCAGAAACATAGATGAAAAGAGAAATTAAATCAAATTAGGTCTGTTTTTTCTGTGCTGGTTTTACTGAAGTTTATGAATGAGGACAATCCTTTTTAGAAATTATTTTTCTTCTCCAATTCAGTTATTGATGAATGTCAGTAAAGCATTAGTTGAAGGAAGGAAAGAAAAAAGAGAAAAAGAGAGAAAAAATGAAAAAAGTTAAAAAAGATCAAAAAGAGAAAAAAAATGAAAAAAGAGAAAAAAAATGAAAAAAGAGAAAAAAAATGAAAAAAGAGAAAAAAAATGAAAAAAGAGAAAAAAAATGAAAAAAGAGAAAAAAAATGAAAATAGGTGAAAAAGAGAAAAAAGGAAAAAGAGAAAAAAGGAAAAAGAAAGATAAAAAAGAGTGAAAAAGGAAAAAATAAAAAGGAAAAAGAAAAAAGATTCTGTGTGATGACGACTGATGGATGGATATGCCAAAAAGATTGGAGATGACAAGAGCAAAAAAAAAAAAAATACAAAGATTTGCTCATCTAAATTAAACTCTTCTGAAAATTAGAGAGACAAATTTTGGTGCCATTTTTTAATGGCATGGAGAAATCAAACTATTTCATCCGGCAGACTTTAGACCAATTGCTTGTGATGGTCTCTGTTGCCGAGTAGTTTAATGTACACTCGGTTGAACACAGGTTTCGCCTACAAAAGAGAATGCAAGTTCAAACCTTACCATTATACATTTTCTTTATTAAGTTTTCTTGAGTGTGCAAACCAATAGACAAAATGTTTAAAATATAAATAAAAAAAACCCCCAAAACAGTGTCTACTTCAAAGATGGGTGTCCGCTAAAAATAAGGTTGAAGTAATCTACAGTGGTATATAAAAAAGTAAAGGCAACTTCCATGCTACACCTTTATATCCACCGATGAAGAACAAATGCATGTCACCCCCACCACACACACGGCAATCCACTTCTGGTATCATTCAACAATCTTCTTCATCAATTCAGAAAAGAAGCTAATGATGCCAATGTCTGAAATTATTGCTGGTTTTGGCAACCAAATTTTGTGGTACACTCAAGTCTTCATGCCCTCTGGCTTGGTGCAGATATATAGCCGATGGCCACAATTTCTGCAACCTGTACCAATGTGATTTGCCGAGCAACCCTGATCAAGGTATCTACCCTCTGGATTGTGTGTGTTCTTCTGTGTGCAATGTTGATGGGTGACCAGATCGACTTTTGTCCGTTACACTTGTTGCCCTCCACCCCACCCACACTCCTGCACCCTTTTCATTGATTCATGGTGCATGTCCCATATTGTGCCAACATCTGGTGATGGATTTCTGCTAGACTGACCGTCTGCTTACAGAGGGCGCACTATGGTGTGCTGTGCCTAAATGATGCCGTTGCCGAGTGGAGTGTCCATATGTTTGACACTCGCTGCTCCCTGCCACTCGACCGAACAAAGGAATGCCACATACACACTCAGCTACTCTTCATCCCATGTGCACACATGTTGTTGTGTGTCAACAACTTGTTTTTTTACCATGTAATTCAAAATTACCTTTACTTCCGATTTACCCATGCATATGTGTGTGCGTATATATATATATATATATATATATATATATATATATATATATATATTATATATAAAATAAATAAAAGCAAAGTGCTTTGTTTTAATGCCACCAAAATAGAAGCAAAAATCTGCCATAAAAATATTTACCTAAAACAATTTAACAAAGGGTTAGTGCTGATCAGCTACCTACAATACAACACTTACATGCAAATCTACAGAGTTCTAATAGCAACATACCACAAGCACTTAAAAAGTCTTATTTTGAAGTCTGAGAAGTTCCAGGAATTGAAGGATGAAGCTGTGGCCGGAGGAGGAGGACGAGGAGGAGGAGGAGGAGGCGGAACAATATTTGGTTGTTTTTTTTTCAAAAAGTTAATATACAAGATTTGATACTCTTTTTAAACTCCATCCAGAGCTTTTCCATTTGGCTTTCAAACACTGGGTTTATATAAATGACTTTGTGTGACGTTTCAATAAGCAGCACTTTTAAGCACAAAAATGTACAAAATAATTGAAGCATTTCAATTAATTTCAGACAAATGAAGAATCTCACTTTTATTTCCGTATACTTGAACTTGTCATGTAAGTCATTATCCCATGTCCAGGAAAGACAGATGTTCCGACTAGAATACTGAACCTAGACATTGTGAGCATGTTCACCAAAGTTCTTGCAGGCAAGGCTTCTTTCTTGGCAAATGTATTTTCTGTTACCTAATCTTATAGACATGCTAATGTTTTGTGTACAAACAATAGTTTGCCAACTGTCATATATATATATATATATATATATATATATATATATATATATATACGGAATAAATTCCAATAACCAACAATTATTATTCTTAAAAGAGTGCTCAATACATTTATGTTATAATATTTAAATAAATAATTATATATATATATATATATATATATATATATATGATGTGCTTTGACCTCTCGGCCATGAAGACCTCCTGATCAAGCAAAGTCTGAATAGTGCTTTTGAACCCTGACCTTTCCAGATTTTTTGAAATATACATCTCTGTTCAGTTTCGTATCCTAATGTAAACAAAGACAATTTTTAAGAATTAATTTTTCACTTATTTATTAAACATATCTTAATTTTTTGGCTTAAATGTTATTTTTAATGGAGACCTATATTTGAGTAGATGCTTTGTATATTTATTTATTTAATTATATCCTTCTACCGGCCTGAATATTCAAAAATTCTTCTTAGAAAAATGTGTACTAACACATATTTTTCTGATAAGATTTCTCAAATATTCATATTAGGAGATGGAAATAAATGCATTGGTTAATAAATGAAAACAGAGCTTTTCAAATATGGGCATCCATTATGAAAAAAAAAAAAGAGGTCAAAGCACATCAGATCTAATGACAGTTTCCCGTGGCAGGACATATATATATATATATATATATATATATATATATATATGTGTATCATTCACAGACAGTACTGTTTTGCTGTATCACAGCTCCTCAGTGCGACTAGACTTCCGAATGCCTCAAGCCCGGATTATGGATGTATACACATATTGTGGTTAGAACATTTGTATTCTGACCATGAGACTTGGGTTTGAATGTGTGGCTGCTTTGGAAAGTGCCTGAAAACCATACCACGCCTTGACCAAAGCCTTGGGAGTGAAATTGGATAGACAGAACCCTCGGGGACCATCAACAGCTGTGCTAGCACAAAGTCACAAGTCATCGTGGCCGAGGGCTTGAGCGTGCTGGCTTTGTTCAAATTATTGATGACACTAGATAACACACTCTTTCCCAGAAACTGTAACTAAGGTCTGCTCAGCATAATTGCAGTATAAACCACAGGTAGGCTCTGTAGGTGTTGAATAAACACAAATATACCTGAGCAAGTGTCTGCAATAGGGATTGGCTAGCCACCCTACCTGACGGGTATCCTTGAATACGAGTGGCCAGCTATGTCTGTACGTATTATATATATATATATATATATATATATATATATATATATGTATGTGCAATTTTTATATATATTATTTATATATGCACAGTACTTATTGGAAAGCGCTCAATATCAGTGATAGAGATAACATATTTAGTTGCATTGATGTGGGTTTGTGACCCTGGGTTTCATTCCTCCTTTGTAATTGTCAGACAAATTCTGTTTTTGTGCTTAAAAACCTATTGGATCTAAATAGTCCTACTTATTAAATGTCCCACAAAGCCATTTATATAAAACAAGTTTTTCAAAGTGTTTCTGACGATCTCAAAGGGCGTGAAACCTAGGGTCACAAACTTACATCAACGCAACTAAATTATATATATATATATATATATATATATATATATATATATATATATATATGCATGGGAGAGAGAGAATTCAAAAGCAAGATCGCCTACTACCAAAATGTACAACTGGAAAAACATCTGAAAGTTATTATCTGGGGAGAGTAATTAAATCAGACATGGCTGATCATGTAGACAGAAATGTGGAGGTGCTCACCAACCTCTGTGGAAAATATTCAGAATAATATCAAGATGATTAAAAGAATCATCACATATGCAAGGCTTTCAGTAGACTCAAAAATTCCACAAGTAGTGTAAAAGTCTGGTTGAAGAGGCAGACAAGTTTAAGGCATGTGATCTAGTGCAGCAATCCCCCAACCACTGGGCTGCAGACTGGTACCAGGCCAGGAATCATTTGGTACCCTGCCACACAGAAAGAATAAACACATTTTGTTCCATCTTATTGACTATCGTGGTCTTGTTTATGGTGTTTTGTTATGTGTGTGACGGCTACCCTCTGTCTGTGCAAAAATTGTTTTGCATAATGCTATGGGGCAAAAAAAGCAGGGGTCTGCTGATCTTGTGAATAAAGGCATTTTGGTTAAGGGAATCAGTCATATATACTCTGGTTGAATTGAAGAGTTATCTTGCCTTGCATGGACAGTGGAATGAGAATGATTGCCTTCTGCTGATTGAATAAAGAGCTTTCTAGGCTACCAGCTATAAATGGATGGCTGAGGGGGCTACCGCAGCTGAAATGTTATGACTATAACAAACAAGTCCAAGTGAACTAATGCATGGTAATTCCTCATTTGAAAAAGCAAAAAAGAAAAGGAGATAGGTGGAGGTGTTTGAAAACCATACAACCAAAATTAATTAAGAGTAATTAATTAGAAGCTCTAAAATAAGGTTGGGGTAATGGTGGAAAGATACAGCATCAACAATCCCAGTTCTCCCAAAATAATAAAGAAAACACAACCGACCTTTGTAAATTCCTCATTCTGGTATAAAAAGAAAAAATAATTATATAAAAAATTATTGAAAAACAACAAATTACAATCTTATTTCCAATATTTCTTTCATTTAAAATCAAAATTTATCAAATTTTAGCTTCAATGAAATGGCTTCTTATATTTATATATATTTGAGAGTTTAAACAAAAATTATATTTAATTTTATAAAAATGATGTCAATACAATGAATTTCTCAAATCAGATCTAATTTCTAAAGATCAAATTTACTAATTTTATACAAAGTCAACCAAAATTGCTAGCAACTTTTCATGAATATTTTTTCCAAGTTCTTCTCTTAAAGTCTGAATTCTAAGATTTGAAGCCATGCCAAAAATCACCAATGCATCAAAAGTTAAAAAAAAGAATTCAGTTTAATTTTTTTAAGGTTTTCAATTAATATTGGACGCTGACCCTATTAACCTTGAAATTTAGGCTTGGGGTATTTTTTTTCCTCCAGTATTTTAATAAATAAAGCAAATTATTAAACAAAAGAAATCTTTTTTCAAGCTAATTGTTTTCTGATTAAAAAAAAGAAAAGAAAAAAAAAGTGATGTTCCTGTTGCTTTTGGAAAGATATATTTAATTATTAAGATGGCACCCATTTTCAAATATTTTCTGAGTTATAAATACTGCCTAAAAAAAAAAAAACAACTTTATTTTTATTTTACTTAAAAAATATTTTTGCTGTAGCCAAAAGGCGCAATGCTTCTAAATTTGAACATTAAAAAAAACAAATAAATAAAAATTTTTTTATTTAAGTCTAATTAGACAATTTGAAAGTATCTTGTCACATGCAGACCTGCAGTCATATTATCAGTGTTACTGAATAAACAAAGACATTTTTGTAAACTCAGTCTATTCGAGAATATCATTTAGGAAATTTTGAATCAAAATTGTATTGCATGGATGACATTTCAGATTAAGTATTCATTTGGTATGTCATCAAAATTTTGGAGGATGATAAGTTATTGTAATAGAGCTAAGTAGGTTTCAAATTAAAAAAAGAAGAAAAAAGGAAATAAAAGAGAAAAATCTTGATTTCTACCGTATACTAAAACTACTTGTGTGCATGTGTATAGTGGGAGGGTGTATTCTACAATAATATTGCATGTCTACAAACTATTGAGACTATTTTAAAAACTGAACCCAATTACTTGAGAAAGAAAGTAAATCTTTACTTAGTACAACACACAATTCATATCAGATAACTTACAAGTCACTAGGATGACTCAAAGCAATAAACTAAATTCACTGTCTTTTTACAAAGTCTTCACTATATTATTATTATTATTATTGTGATTTATTAGAACATATTACAAGTCTTGAGTTAAAATCCACTTTCTACCACTTTTCATACAGATAAATCGAATTTGGATTTTTATAATATATTTAATAACATTATGGCATGATCACCCCGACAAATCAATTTGCAAAGCTTTAACAATTACCAGTTAAATTACCTGGCCTAATTGTAATTTTCTCTTTCGTCTATGAATGAACAAAAGGTTTTCACTTAATGAAAATATCACAATATCAGTCAACAGAATTTTGATGAATAAAAATATATTTTTTTTTTTCAAGTAATGAACACACCGACACACAGAGAAAACAATATATTATTAGGATTATATTGTTAAATTACATTATTAGGATTATATTGTTAAATTACATTATTAGGATTATATTGTTAAATTACATTATTAGGATTAATTGCCAATTCGACAAAATGGAAAATAAGAACAAAGGCAAATCGAAGTGACTTTGGAAAAAAAAAAAAAAATTTTCTCAGAATAAATATTGGTCAATTTCCTGACAGACCTCAATTCTTGGAAGTAATCAATTTTTTTTACCATCAGAAATATCACCCCTTTATGAGAGAAATTCTTGACAATGTTACAAGTGAATTTTACAAAAGAAAAAAAGTTTTTATATGTATGTATATGAGTTAGGATGAAATATAGATCAGAATGTGGCAGAATAAGATAAAGAACAAATAGGAAATGTTTATCAATCTGACATGTTTCACTTTTATTAAAGCTTCAGAGAATGAGATGTTTCCCAATTAGCAAGCAAAAAAAAAAAAACAAAACAAAAAAAAAACGCCAAACATAATGTCAACTAGACACAGATCCCCCCCCCTATACATTATCATCCACATCCCAAACAGACAAACTTGAATTATTATACACTTATATACATAAAGCAATATTTATGGTTTTTCAGTTAGGTTTCATTTCTTAGAACTTTGAATAGATGTCACGTCTTTTCTTGAATTCAGAACACCATAAATTATACCAATGTTTGTTTAACAAGTCGATTGCATGTGAAACATGATTAACCAATGAAGATCAAACAACAGTAGAATAAAAATACCAGAATTTCTTTCTTCTTTTTCTCCATATCTCATTCCATGATGAAGCTTTAATAAAAGTGAAACATTATAGATTGATAAACATTTCCTATTTGTTCTTTATCATATATATATATATATATATATATATATATAGACATTTTATGATATGTTTAACGTTCTTTTTATAGATACAAGTATTTAAGCAAATGCTCTGTTTTATAATAAACAGTATTAAATAACATTTACCGGCCTGAATGTCCGAGAAATTTTCATAGAAATTTTCGTTCTCCGACATGAAAATTTCTTGGACATTCAGGCCAGTAAATGTTATTTAATACTGTTTATTATAAAACAGAGCATTTGCTTAAATACTTGTATCTATAAAAAGAACGTTAAACATATCATAAAATGTCTTTAAATAAATTGTCGGACCTTGTCCAATTAAAAAAAAATATATATATATATATATATATATATATATATATATATATATATATATATATATATATTTGCTCAATTTAGTTGTACTTGAAGTTGAAAGAAAAAAAAAAAAAGGATAAATGTATTTCCCTGTAATTTGTGTAAATAGGAAAATGAATAAACATTTGAAATAGTTTTTGAAATGGAGTTCTTTAGCATTGGATAGAAATGTTTTTTATGAATCCACACATGATTTTGATATATTTGAAATATTTTTCATAGTTTTTCAGGAGCTTCTTTATACTCGCAACAAATGTTCACTAAAACGTTGTTTCTTAGCACATTTGTTATAGACAAAAAAAAATCTGTAAAAGTAATTTTTATCTTTCAGACAATTGTTGCTTTAATTAGAAGAAAGAACTGCTGGTCTCTATAGTTTTAGGAAAGGGTGAAATGCACATTGACTAACACAAGTGCTGACACATTACTAACCTCTTCACTTTCTTCTTCCTGGTTTATGTGAAAAGAAAACAAAGAAAACAAATAAATACTATATATACAAAAATGAAAACGTTACGTAAAGAATTTCATTATTTTTCCTGGGTGAGAGAGATTATATATTATGCTAAATACAATTCAATTCATATATTTTAAAAATAAGTTTTTTCTACTAAATTTACTTTATCCTTGATGTTTCATATTTTTTTTAAAATAAAGATTCTGTGAAGTTATTAATGTTTTCAGATAATTTAAAAAAAAAAAACTTTTTTTATGTGGGGGGTGGGATTTAGAAAAATGATTACACCTCTTATCACAATTCGAACTTGAACACACTCAGTTTGAGTTTTTTTTTGATAAATTTTATCTGAACATTATTCATTGTTTGAAGATTTTTTTTTTTTTTTAATTTAGAAAAAAGTAAGAAAAAAAAAGAATCTTTAAAAGTGATTATATCCCATCAAAATTCGAACTTGAACATTATCAATTAAAAATAACCCCCAACCCTGTCCAGCCAATGATTTGTGTTGGCCAAGAATAGAACAATGAGCATTTCCCCAGAGATGAAATAGCAACACTGAAAAGCAGGTATTTGTCACAACAGTGTTTTGAGGAAAAAATGGAGACAAGGTGCAAATATCAAAAAGGGGATTGTTGCATAATTAACATAATTTAGCACTAGAGAAATAAATTAGTGAAAGTATTATTGAAAGTTGAACATATTATGTATAGTTACTTTAATTAGGTGAAAAAGAACTCCTAATCAGGTTTAGGGAAGGGCGAAATGTGCTTAGACTAACACAAGTGCTACAACATTACTAACCTCTTCTTTTTCTTCTTCCTGGATTATGGAAAAGAATATAAAGAAAATAAATAAATATATACAAAAAGTAAAATATTTATGTAAAGAATTATTAGTTCTACAGAGAGAGATGATTTATATTATTAGATACAATTTACATATTTTTAAAATTATTCTTTTCTCTTTAAATTTGTTGTATCTCAGGTGTTTCATAATTTTTCATTATTTTGTTTTGTTTTACATGGAAAAAGTTTGTTAAACTTGAACATCCACTGTTCAAGAGCACCCCACCTCCTGCTAATAATTAATAAAAGTATTATTGAGAATTGCACATGTCGTGTATAGTTGCTTTAATTTGATGAAAAACATTCTCTTCTTCAGATCTCTAGTGTTTTAAGAAAGGGTGAAACGTGCTTTGACTAACACAAGTGCTGGGACATTACTAACCTCTTCTTTTTCTTCTTCCTGGGTTATGGAAAAGAAAATAAGAAAAAGAATAAACATTTTCTGAAGAAAAGTAAAGCGTTTATGAAATTCATTTTAGTTTTAGAGAAAGAAAATGGTTGATAGATACTTTCAAAATAAGTCTTTTCATATTTATTTTACTTGGGTTTCAAATTAAAAAAAAATTAATTATTCCTTCCTCTTTTTATAGTTTTTATGGAATTCATTTTTCTACAGGAATTAATTATCAATGTAATTTGTCGGCATCTTAACCATTTGTAATATGTAGATCTGCTAATTGCTACTGCAGACAGCAAATTCATTTTTATGTTTGAGAGATAGGCTGAGAGGGAGAAGACACAGGGTGAGAGAGAAATATGTTGAGAGAAAGAAAGAAAGAGAGATATGGCGATATATATATATATATATATAAGGAAAAATTTAAAACATCATATAAATTGGTTATAAATTTATCTCAGCAATTACACACACACACACACACACATATATACAATAGAGGAATAAATAAATGAATAATTAAATCCCCCCAAAAACATATGACCGATTTATATGATGTTTTAAGTTTTTTTCTTACAATTATTTATATTGCACTGTATATAAATTTATACATTGAGCTCTCTTTATGGATTTGACTTTTTCATATTTTTATATTAAAAAGACCTCCTTGAATAATCCCTACCACTTACGGATTATATATATATATATATATATGTGTGTGTGTGTGTATATATATATATGTATATATATATATATATATATATTAATACATGTTTGATTAAATAATATAGATAAGCGTTGTCTATATATTTTATGCAAGTTTTTTTCATATAGTCTGATAATCTTAATAACATTATCATTAAATAATGAAAGAAAATCACAATATTGATACATACTTTTTTTTATTTAATCCGATCTGAGCTTTCGGCTTACATAAGCCATTATCAAAGATGACAATTACACAATATATTTATGCAATACACGAACAAGAAATTGATGATAGTATTATTTGTTTACATGGATGATTTCCAAGCAACGATAAACACGTGCATATAAAACGCTGAAAGCGAAAATCGCACGACAGCTCATGACGTCACACATGATCACGCGAGAGTGAATCCGATGAGTATTGAGTATGGAAAGCCGTTGGTATGAACCAATGACTTCTGTTACTAATTATAGGCATTTAAGGATATTTTTGGAGATTTCATAGTTTATTTTGTTCAGGTTAGGTTTCAACTGTTTTATGTATATAGCTTCAAGAATTTTTAGTTTTTGTTTATTGTTTTCATGTTTAAGTATAATTGTGTTTTCGACGAGGATTTTCCGGAATTGTGTATGCGGCCAGGCATGTTGTTTTAAATGTCTAAAAATGTTAGAGTTATCATTCAAATGTAGTGTCAAGCGTCGTGAAAGCGAGTTTGTGGTGTGACCAACATAGATATTATTTAGTTCGTTGGAGATACAATCTCCCAAAGGGCACCTGAATTTGTAAACTATGTTGGTTTTTTTCAAATCGCTAACCGGGGGAGAAGAATCATTTCGAATAATTGAGTTGGATATTTTAGATTTAGTGTAGTATATAATTAACTTAATTCTTTTGCTAGGATCTGTTGTGGATATGTTAGTATTTACTAATTTTTTTAGTATATTTTCATCTTGTTTATAATTAGTATGCTAGAACTAAATAATATCTATGTTGGTCACACCACAAACTCGCTTTCACGACGCTTGACACTACATTTGAATGATAACTCTAACATTTTTAGACATTTAAAACAACATGCCCGGCCGCATACACAATTCCGGAAAATCCTCGTCGAAAACACAATTATACTTAAACATGAAAACAATAAACAAAAACTAAAAATTCTTGAAGCTATATACATAAAACAGTTGAAACCTAACCTGAACAAAATAAACTATGAAATCTCCAAAAATATCCTTAAATGCCTATAATTAGTAACAGAAGTCATTGGTTCATACCAACGGCTTTCCATACTCAATACTCATCGGATTCACTCTCGTGTGATCATGTGTGACGTCATGAGCTGTCGTGCGATTTTCGCTTTCAGCGTTTTATATGCACGTGTTTATCGTTGCTTGGAAATCATCCATGTAAACAAATAATACTATCATCAATTTCTTGTTCGTGTATTGCATAAATATATTGTGTAATTGTCATCTTTGATAATGGCTTATGTAAGCCGAAAGCTCAGATCGGATTAAATAAAAAAAAGTATGTATCAATATTGTGATTTTCTTTCATTATTTAATGATAATGTTATTAAGATTATCAGACTATATGAAAAAAACTTGCATAAAATATATAGACAACGCTTATCTATATTATTTAATCAAACATGTATTAATGAAAAAATGCTGCCTAAATACACACAATATATATATATATATATATATATATATATATATATATATATATATATATATATATATATAGAGAGAGAGAGAGAGAGAGATGTTATACAATGAATGAAAGTTGAATATAAATTTTGGGCAGTTTCAGTTTTTATATCTGAAATCTAAATGCAGCAACAAAAAGCGGATAAATAAAAAAAAAAAAAGAACTAATCATCTTTAAAGATAAAACCAAAGATTAAAGGGATTAATGACGTGTGAAAATGTTTTCATGGTTGGCCGTTTTCTATTCTACTTGAGAAAGATTTGTTTTTTTTTTAATGCCCAACAAGAAAAACAAAACAAAAATTACCTAAGAATAAAAGTATGCACCGAAAGTACATTTCTAAAGGGTTAGTAAGTGTTAGTTGATTCCCAATGGCATTAGTTTCAAGTTTTATAAATCATCTTTACATAAAAGGTTACTTGCAGAAATCTGAAGAAATCGCGCATTGTTTTTTTAAAAATATTTTCACAATGTAGTTTAGTCCTGGGTATGATAATAAACAACATCCGGCAGCAAAGCCTCTGATTGGAAGATTGGAGGTTTAGAGGAGTGCGGAAGCCACCTCTTAATTGCTCTTGTTCCCAGGTCCACCCTGACTCTGGGTGATAGCACCTGTTAGGGTCACAGCTATGGGAAAATAGTGAACTCACCAAAAAGAAAAACAAGACAATGAAAGTATAAAAAAATACATTTTGGTATAAAAAAGAAAAAATTACCAACAATACCTATTTATAGCAGAATTACCAACAACACACTTTATCTGTAGTTGAAACCATAAGATGGTATTCAAAATATTTAGATTTTGACATTAAATAAACTATAGAGGTTGATATGCCGCTAAACAAAATCAACCAGCCAACAATGAAGTCTGATACAACAGTGACCTTGAAATGCATGTAAATTCATCTTTTCACTGCTAAAGTAAACTAAACAATGTACCTTGCTATTTGCATCAGGTCATTTATATAGATAGGTAGCGAAAGTAAAAAAAAAAAAAAATAAAGGAATAAAATGTGTTTTAATCAATCTGCATTTTCCAACAGCTTATTATTTCCTGCAAGCATACAGAGTAAGACTCGTTAAAATGCAATGTTTTTTGTTAATTTTTATCACTAACTAATCATTTCAGGCTGGCATATTTCATATGGCTATACCTTTTCACTGACGCAGATGTTAAACATATGAGAGCATTATCATTTCCTCTAGAAAGGACGTACATACAGCTTCAATGCATCCCAGAAGAATCTGGATGCATGTCTCAGTACCCCCCCCACCTCCCCAAGAACTAAAAGCCCAGTTTTTATTTTTGTGCCCTCCACCTTGAAAACCAAATTTTTTTTCTTTGTGTCTCCTCTATCGGAACAAAACTCAATTCTTATGCCAACCCCCCTCCCCCTCCGCTTTCCCTACGACCTCTCAAATCCCAGTTCCTATCTTCCCATATCCCCCCATCAAAGTAAGATAAAATCCAAATTCTTGTGCCCGCCAAGCAGATATTTAAAATCTCTAACCCTCATCTGTGACTAGAACAAAAATTTGTGGGTAGGGGGGGGGGTCAGGCAACCCGTTGACAGGGCATGATGTATGTGCATTCACTAAGCAGAATCAGGATTTGATAAGAACCCCAAAAGACAAAGATTTTGGATTTGACAATTTGCAAAGGGCGGGGGGCACAAGAATTTGCATTTAATTGGTTGATGGTCAAGTGAATTTGGATTTTATTGGGGAGGGGGCAACTTAAGAATTCAGATTTGATTGGTCAGAGTTGGGGGTGAGCATAAGAACTAGGATTTGTTCTGATGAGAGAGGGTGGTGCTGTAAAGGAAAAAAAATGGTTTTGATTGTTTTTTGAGGTGAAGGACACAAAATTAAGAATTTGTTATTTGAGTTCTAATTGGGGAGTGGGGGGTGAAGAGACAGGAATTTGGATTTGATTAGTCAGGAGTGCAGGAAGGAGAGTGGTAGGCGTAAGATCAGTTGGTTTGGTAAGGGAACAAAAATCCATTGATAAGGATGATAAAGATAACGGGATAAAAAATGAAAATAGAATTGAATTCAAAATAACAAAGGCTATTTTTCTCTGACTTCAGTCACATATTAAAATGGTTGTTAGAAATGAGGAGAAACCTTCATTGGACAAACATGACCCCCATCCAACTAACAACACTTGTCACTCACTATTATCTCTTTAAATGAGTATAAATTCTAGCCAAACAATGGATTTGGTTATATTTTTTCCTTCCCAAATATTTATGATTAATGTTTTAAGCTGGTTTAATTTTCATAATGCCTTTGATGTTGAGTTGATTTTGTAAATATCAAAGTAGTCAATGAAAGTCAAGCTTAGTCAATACAAATCTGGCAGAAGGATAATCTCTTTTTATCCGTATTAAATCCTTAATCTTGAAGTTCCCTAACTAGGCAACAATTTTGCAAATTATGGTAGTACACAAGGTGAGGGAGAGCTTAAAGAGGAGGAAAAAAAAAAAGAGAGAAAAAAAAAGAGAGAAAAAAAAGAGAGAAAAAAAAGAGAAAAAAAAAGAGGGAAAAAAAAAAAAACTGAGAAGAGGAAGAACTCGACAAAATCAAAAAAACGAAAGATCTACTGATATAAAGTGTTTATGTACTCCAGTAAAAGATTAAATGATCCGTAAGTAGGTAATGAAATGGATCGACCAATTTTCTACAATTGCAGAATCCCAAATCTGGTTTTGCATATAATTTTCAATAAGAGATTTATCATTTGGTATTCATTTAAATTCTTTGTTTATTCTTTCAAAAATTAATAACTGTCTGTGATTCTGTTGTTAAAAATTCATCACTTTAATAAATAAACATACAAATGTAGTTATATTTCTAAAAATCATTTTTACAAATACTTTTTCCTTTTTTATTTTTCCAAACTACAAATTACAAACAAAAGATTTTAGATTAATAACATTTCTAAAATAAAAGGTGGTTTTGTTGATTTTTCAAGAATAATGTTGACTGGCTTTATGCACATCTATTTTGAAGTATTTTCTAATTTTCAAAGACACTGACAAGACCAGAAAGAACAAGGAGTTTATTGTTAAAGTTGATGTGGGGGTGGTGGTTGGTTTAGAAATCAGAAGAGAAAATGGGGGGGAAAAAAAAAAAAAAAAGAAGTAGAATTTACCAAAAGTGTAAACGAAATTAAGGAAAATTTATAAAGGAAACTTAGTTTCCCTAATGGAAGATATGCAGCGATGATTTTACAAATTGGGACTGCATAGAAAATCAGCATTTAATCCCTCCTCCTCAAGTTGTATTTGGGCTTAAATGCTAACTTCAGGCACCAACAGGGAAATACTTAACTCAATCGGACAGGTACAGGCGCAAAATTTATCTTAAGAGCAAAACGTTCACAACATGTTCTAGTTTAGAATAGTTGGAGAGACAGCCTTATATGGAATAAAATGGAGACGGCCTTATGTGGAATAAAATGGAGACGGCCTGATGTGGAATAAAATGGAGACGGCCTTATGTGGAATAAAACGGACACGGCCTTATGTGGAATAAAATGGAGACGGCCTGATGTGGAATAAAACGGAGACGGCCTGATGTGGAATAAAACGGAGACGGCCTGAT
Source organism: Acanthosepion esculentum (assembly GCA_964036315.1). Lineage (NCBI taxonomy): Eukaryota > Metazoa > Mollusca > Cephalopoda > Sepiida > Sepiidae > Acanthosepion > Acanthosepion esculentum. The sequence continues at coordinate 8,628,605 of OZ038500.1, read as the reverse complement.
GTGGAATAAAACGGAGACGGCCTGATGTGGAATAAAACGGAGACGGCCTGATGTGGAATAAAACGGAGACGGCCTGATGTGGAATAAAACGGAGACGGCCTGATGTGGAAGAAAACGGAGACGGCCTGATGTGGAAGAAAACGGAGACGGCCTTATGTGGAATAAAATAAAAATGAATCTATTTTACAAAAGAATCAATGTTTGAACTCATTTAAACAGAGACCTGAAATCTGTCAAAATAATTGCATTAACTAATTTTTGAGAATAATAATTAGTTTTTCAGATTCAAGTCTTGCTATTTAACATATAGCTATCAGGATGAGAGTTTAATTAGAGAAAAATAAATAAAGAATTAATTAGAGAAAATAAAAAAGAACTGATCTCTACAATTTTAGGAAAGGGTAAAATGCTCTTTAACTATAGCAAGTGCTGATATATTACTAACCTCTTCTTTTTCTTCTTCTTCCTGGGTTATGGAAAAAACAAAATTTAAAACAAACATTTATATATAAAAGAGTAAATTGTTTATAAAATGAAATCATTAATTCTATAGTGAAATAAAGAAGATGGTTTATACCATTCAAGATAGATAATAAATAAAAAAGTGTTTTCTTTTTAAATTTACTTTATTTGGTATCTTAGAATCACCTTACCTTTGAAATTATTCATGGATATGTTTTTTAGACATATTTTCATAAAAGAAAAGAGAGATAAAAAAAAAAGGAAAAAAGAGATAAAAAAGGAAAAAAGAGATAAAAAAGGAAAGATAAAAAAAGGAAAAGAGAGACAAAAAAGAGGAAAAGCTAGACAAAAAATGGGAAAAGAGAAGAAAAAAAGAAAGGAGAAAAAAAAAGAAAGGAGAAGAAAAAAAAGGAAAGGAGAAGAAAAAAAAGGAAAGGAGAAGAAAAAAAAGGAAAGGAGAAGAAAAAAGGAGAAGGAAAAAAAGTAAAAGAAAAAAAAAAGAAAAAAAAAGGAGAAGAAAAAGAAAATATTCCAAAATCATTTTAATTCCTGTCCCAATTCCAACTTGAACATCATAAGTTTGTGATTTGTTTTTTTAATAAATTTTCTTTAAAGAGTAATCATTGTTTGCAGAGGCATTTTTAAAACTGGGTCTAGGGGAAGTTGTAATTTGTAAAAATGATTATTTCACATCAACATTTAAACATTGTCAGTTCAAAATTCCCTTGACCTACCATTCAATGGTTTGTGTTGGTCAAGAATAGAACAATGAGGATTTCCTGAGAGATTAAACAGTGCCATTGAAAAGCAGGTATTTGTCACAAGAGTGTTTGGAGGAAAAAAAATGAAGATAAGGCATGGATTTCAAAAAGGGGATTGCTGGATAATCAATATAGGTTAGCACTTAACAAATTAATTTAAGTATAGTTTTGTGCTTAATATGTCAGTTACAGTTGCTTTAAGATTTCCACTGCTGAGGAGAAAGTCATATGTATTTATGAAACTTACGTTGTCTGTTTTCGGTGTATATACAATGGTTTCCAAGACACAGTTAAATGTCGGTCACTAGTGTTTGTGTTATAAACTAACCAGTGCTTCAGCGGTTATAAATTAACTAGTACTTTGAGTCATTTCCAAATCACCAAAGACATATAATACGATAAAATATGACAGGTTTGTTTTTTATTGCATGTTGAAACGGCTGTTTAGCTTTGTACTGCTGAGTAACTGATCGAAACCAAAATGGCGGCACACATAAAAAGTTGCACTTTTTATACCAGTTTATTTCTAGTAAATAGTACTTTTCTATTTTTATCAAACAGGGACAGCATAGCCAGGCAACAATTCAGCAGTGAAAGTATTAATTGCTTAATGAAAACAATCCTAATTTCTACAGTTTTAGGAAAGAGTGAAACATGCTTTGATCAACACAAGTGCCGGAACATTACTAACCTCTTCTTTTTCTTCTTCCTGGGTTATGAAAAACAAAAATTAAAAAATAAATTAACATTTTATATATTGTAGTAAATATTTTATGAAATTAATTTCCTTAGTTTTACAAATAAAAGAGCTTGTTTCTATCATTCATAAATACAATGTGTATTTAAATAAAGAGAGATTTTGACTTTAGTTTTACATCTCCAGAATGTAGTAGACTCTTTGAATAACGTAGAAGAGATACACTTTTCCTATGTTAAAACTGACAATTAATTCTCCGCAAGTCTTATTCATGCCATGGTAAACTGACCAGAGTGTCAGCTTGACTGATAGCAAGTGGACTCTCTATATCAAATAAAGGAACAATCTCAGACAAACAGTTTTATTAATGAAAAAAGTATAAGAACTTTATATAGATATATGCACATTATCAGTTACTCTTAAGTCCAATGTGAGTGGAGATTTTCAAAGCTAAAGAACATAAAGCCAAGGTTAAGAAATTCACTGTCTGAGGAGAATTTGGAATCATATATGTTGCTATCCATTGAAAAGGAATTGGTAGATGAATTGGATGAAGAAGGAATTATTAGTAGACTTGAACAATCATCTAGTAAACACAAACAATTGCTCTTAATATAGTGAACTGCATGCAATGCTATATTGTGCTTTTAAGATATCTGCTAATGTGTAAATTGTGCAGTAAAATATTTAAAAATATCAACCAATTATTTAAAATTAAAAAAAATAAGTCAAAAATGTAAATATAACATTCTGTACTTACATTAACTAATCTATTACCAGTAAAATTTACAGTACGTGTAGACTAGAATTAGTAAGAAATACATATTTCTTTGACAAAAAAAATTAATTGTACCCTTTTTTCCATATATATCTTTTAAAAAATTTTATTTATTCATTATGAAAATTAAATGATAGCATTGTAGTTGTGGGTGGTACCCTTTTGTCTCCTGGCAACCAATATCTTCAGACCCAATCTGCTATAGATTCAATGGTGAACAGAATTTTATTTGTTTCATTTAACAATCTGGAATTGTTGATCAGAAACTAAAATATGCAGAGCAACAAAATGGCTCAGATATTTTCTAAGGCAATTGTAAAAATTGCTGTCGTATTTTTTATGACAGAGATAATCTATATTTATACCCCCCCCCCCAAATATCAATTCTTTTCTTTTGAAAGATTTTATCTTGTGGATCTCATTTACTTTCTTAGTTTTTTCATTCAAGAAATTTTAGGCACATTCGGTAGAGAAAGAAAAATCTTCCAAGCCGCAAGTCAAACTTTAAGACAAAATGAACGACTTCAACTTCACTGTTTACGTACATCTAAGAGCAAAACAATAAAGCTCAATAGCATTGTTGGAAAGCAAGTATTCGACACTGGATTGTGTGGAGGACAAAATGAAGACAAAGGGGGAATTTCAAAAAGGGCGATATTACGTAATTAATGCTGTTTGGTGTTGAACATGTCATATAATTGCTTTAAAAAAAAAAAAAAATTATATATATATATATATATATTATATATATATATATATATATATATCCTAATCTCTAGATTAGGAAAGGGTGAAATGTGCTTGTGCTGACACATTACTAACCTCTTCCTTTTCTTCTTCCTAGATTACGGAAAATAAAATAAATGAAAAAACATTTAAATAAGTAGAGAGAAAGTTTATAAAATGTATTTCATTAATTCTACAGCGTAAGAAAGATGGTGGCAGTTTATATCATTCGAGTTACAATCCAGATCTTTAAAAAAAAGAAAAAAATTATTTTCTCTTTTAAATTTACTGCATCTGCTGTTTTATAACCAGATTATAATCTTTGACATTGTTCATGGATATATTTTTAGAGATAATTTTATTTTTAAAGGGTAAAAAAAAATATATCTGTAAAACGTTAATTCATGCCCCAATTCAAACTTGAACATCAACAGTTTGAGTTTTTTCTTTTAATAAATTTTATCTGAACTTTATTCATAGCTTGAAGACACATTAAAAAAAAAATTTTTTTTAAACGAAGTAAAAAAAAAAAATAAAAAAAATCAATACATCCTATAAAAATGCAAACTCAACATAGTTTGAAAGTGACCCCCCCCCAATGGTTTGTGTTGGTCAAGAATAGAACAATGAGGATTTCCTGAGAGATTAAACAGTGCCATTGAAAAGCAGGTATTTGTCACAAGAGTGTTTGGAGGAGAAAAAAATGAAGATAAGGCATGAAATTCAAAAAGGGGATTGTTGGATAATCAATATAGGTTAGCACTTAACAAATTAATTTAAGTATAGTTTTGTGCTTAATATGTCATTTATGGTTGCTTTAAGATTTCCACTGCTGAGGAGAAAGTCATATGTATTTATGAAACTTACGTTGTCTGTTTTCGGTGTATATACAATGGTTTCCAAGACACAGTTAAATGTCGGTCACTAGTGTTTGTGTTATAAACTAACCAGTGCTTCAGCGGTTATAAATTAACTAGTACTTTGAGTCATTTCCAAATCACCAAAGACATATAATACGATAAAATATGACAGGTTTGTTTTTTATTGCATGTTGAAACGGCTGTTTAGCTTTGTACTGCTGAGTAACTGATCGAAACCAAAATGGCGGCACACATAAAAAGTTGCACTTTTTATACCAGTTTATTTCTAGTAAATAGTACTTTTCTATTTTTATCAAACAGGGACAGCATAGCCAGGCAACAATTCAGCAGTGAAAGTATTGCTAAAAAAAAAAAAAGAAATCCTAACTTCTACAGTTTTAGGAACAGGAGAAATGTGCTTCGACTAACACAAGTGTTGAGGCATTACTAACCTCTTCTTTTTCTTCTTCTTCTTCTTCCTGTGTTATGGAAAAAGAAAATAAATAAATAGAATGACATAATTATAGGAGGGAGCAAGAGAGAGAAGAAGGATAAAGTTTATAAAATGAATTTCATTAATTTTACAGAGTGAGAGAGATGGTTGTTTATATCATTAAGGTTTTTTTTTTTTATTTTATAGGGGAAAAAATATCTATATAAAAAAACAACAACAAAAAAACAAACAAAAAACTTAAATTCTCCTCCAAATTCATAATTAAATATCCTCAGTTCAAGTAATTGTAGTTTTTAAATTTAAGAGACGCTCATAAATATTCATCAGCTTAACTGAAAAGTCTAGGTAAATTATGGAGGATGCTAAGTGACATCTGGCAGCTTGGATTGAGGAATCGGAGAGCCGAGTTCGAATCCCAGTCGAATCCATTACATTCACTTATGTGCTAATACCCTTGGGAAAGGTATGAATCCTCTTCTTTTCTTCCCAGCTATGGGTAAATAGCAGGACAAACCAGGTTCTATAGCCTTGGATGGCAACTGGTCTACCGCAGAAAGAAATGTCAACCTACTGCAGGAAAAAAAATCTGCCTTGTCAGTCATGTATCGAAAGAGACATGATCGCCTAAGCGTGTATCACGCATGGCACATAACTGACTAAGTGACATAATTTAATGTCTAATAAATGCAAGTGAGTAAATGATGCTGAATTTTATTTATTTATTTTTATACACACATATACAAATATATATGTTACATCTAGACATTTTAATTAGAAAAGAACGGGTCTCTACAGTTTTAGGGAAGGGCGAAATGTGCTTTGACAAACACAAGTGCTACGACATTACTAACCTCTTCTTTTTCTTCTTCCTGGATTATGGAAAAGAAAATAAGAAAAAAGAAAAATTAACGAACATACGCATACCCAAGTAAATAGTTTATGAAATTAATTTCTTTAGCTTTAGACGGTTTATCATCCTAAATAAAATTCCGATTGATGTCAAATAATTCTTATCTTTTTCTTTGACGTTTCATCAACTTCCCTGTAAATGTTCAGTGATGGGTGTTCAGGACCATTTGTTATCTCAAACAGAAACAAACTCTTTTGACCTCAATCGGATTTCAAAGCATTCCACAGCTTTCAAGGACCCCAGAATTTTACTATGGAATTTAAATCATGAAATTATTATATCTGATTTTTTAAAAACAAATTTCACATGCAATGATATAAAGAACTGATTATATAAATTTTCTTGCTTAACAGTTTTCAAGCTTTTCAAGAGTAGGGCTGGTGTATAATACCCTAAACCCCAAGACTAGGGAGAGGCTGATTGAGGGTCCCTGGCCAGTGCTTTGTGACCCTCGCTATCTTATCAACATTTACTTTTTTCTACCTACACACACACACATATATATATATATATATATATATATATATATATATATATATACGTCACAAATTAAACTAAATACAACTCACTATTAAAGGATGAAAAATTTTGGCAGATTCTCGTGTCATTCGGGGGTCTTTTTTTTATTTTGTCAAAATCCTTGAATTTGTTTTGTTCCTGTTAAATCTCAGCAACAAAACAACAAAAAAAAACTATGTTTTAAAATTTATCCACTTTTTAACAAGAAAAATCAAAAGTTGATGTTAAAAATTGCCACGAAACACTTACTTAAAATGGAATGATCTATATTATGACACGTCTTTTAGATGGAATGATCTATATTCTGACACGTCTTTTAGATGGAATGATCTATATTATGACACGTCTTTTAGATGGAATGATCTATATTATGACACATCTCTAATATATTTACCTTCAGTTTCTCTAGTTGAATTCTTCACCTATATTACATGTGATCCATTATTGTACATAATCAGGTTACAATAAAATTTGTATTTTATATGAATGCTACCTTTTGAAAATTGCAATGTAGTAGAGTGGGATCCCCGTACCATAGATGGGGGTGGTAGGTTGTGGTTGGGGACTCACAAGACCCTTGCACTGACCCTGTTCCAATGTCTCCTCCTCAGCCATAATGTTTTGTAGAAAGATGAAAAAATTGAATAGAATTGTCTCTAAAAACATATCAACTGACGAAACGGTTACATTTACAGACATGCTGTTTCGAATAAAATATAAATGGAAGTTTGCATGTTCAGCACTAAAATATTGAAAGTTTTGATAGCAGCCCGTGAAATTTGAAATTATATCAAATCGAGCAATTTTTACTCAAATATTTTAAATTTAAAAAAATGTGACAATTTTTTTTCAAATTTCATTACAAAGGGGAAACTCTTACATGTTTAATAAAATTATATAAAACATTGACTTCCTTTTATGCAGATGAGTTTAATAAGTGACAACAACAAGAATGTTGTTATGGTTTGTAGAAATTTACTAAAAGGAGAGAAAACTTCTTTTCTTTCTAAATTTATTACATCTTTGCTAGGTTATTAAAGTTTTCAGACATTGCTTATTGACATCTTTTTAGACAGATTCGTATAAGAGAAAACGAAATTCATAACATTTTAATTCCTATCATAATTTAAATTCTAATAAGAATTGTTTTAATGTTGTTTTTCTGCTATGAATTGTGCCAGCCAAAGATAGAATAGGAATTCACAAAAGACTACAGTGCTCGGAAGCAGTTTTTGAAGGACAAGATGAAGAGAAGATTGGAATTTCAAATGAGAAAAATTCCACAACTGAGATAGTTTAGAACTGAAATAAATTAGTGAAAGTGATGTCCTTGTATTATAGTTTTGCTTTAATTAGAAGAAAGAAACTCCTGTTTGATCTGTAGAGGTTTAGGGAATGGGTGAAATGTGCTTTTGACTAACATATGTATGTGTGATGACACATATTACTAACCTCTTCTTTTTCTTCTTCTTCTTCCTGGATTATGGAAAAAGAAAATTAAAAATAAACATTTTATATAGCAAAGTAAACAGATTATGAAAAATTACTTATTATCTCATCTGATGGTTTATCATGAGAGATATAATTCTTTTTAAAAATAAATTTGAGAGAGAGAGAGAGAGAGAAAAAACTATTTACTACTTGTGTGGGAAGAAACAAACCATTTACGACAGAAGTGGAAAAAACAAAACAAAAAAACATTTATGATAGAGGAAAGAAAAAACCCATCTATGACAGAGGTAGGATAACAAAAAAAACAAAAAACCCATCTACGACAGAGGTAGGATAACAAAAAAAACAAAAAACCCATCTACGACAGAGGTAGGATAACTAAAAAAAAACCCATCTACAACAGAGGTAGGATAACCAAAAAAAACATCTACAACAGAGGTAGGATAACTAAAAAAAACCCATCTACAATAGAGGTAGGATAACAAAAAAAAAAAAACATCTACGACAGAGGTAGGATAACAAAAAACCCCAAAAAACCATCCACGACAGAGGTAGGATAACAAAAAACCCCAAAAAACCATCTACGACAGAGGTAGGATAATAAAAAAAAACCCATCTACGACAGAGGTAGGATAACAAAAAAAAAAACCATCTACGACAGAGGTAGGATAACAAAAAACCCATCTACGACAGAGGTAGGATAACAAAAAAACCCATCTACGACAGAGGTAGGATAACAAAAAAACCCATCTACGACAGAGGTAGGATAACAAAAAACCCCCCCCATCTACGACAGAGGTAGGATAACAAAAAAAAAACCCATCTATGACAGAGGTAGGATAACAAAAAAACCCCATCTACAACAGAGGTAGGATAACAAAAAATCATCTACGACAGAAGTACAATAAGAAACATCTACAACAGAAGTGCAATAAAAATATCTATGACAGAGGTAGGGGGGAAAAAAGACAAAAACCCATTTACTACAAATGGGGAAAAACATGAGAAATTTGCAAAAGAGAAAAATCAAAATTCCATTAGCCTTTCTGCAGAGTTTTTCAAAGTTCACTTATTATTATTTTTTTTAATGCTTGCCTAAAACTGGTGATTACATACCATAAAAGAGAAACTATACATGTGGGAGCTAGTGTAAATGACTCTCGCGGGACACATGGCAGCATATATAAGTTTTCTTTGAAGTGGTGAGAAAATCCCCAAAATAAATAATACAAGGATTTTTGCATCGTTTTATTATTATCATTGTTATTATTTTCAAAGTTAGTATCTTATGTTCATAAAATGCCAAACTTTTCAAAGTCAATTTATTGTTTTATAGATTTGTTTTATAGATATACAAAACCATTTTAATGTTGGTACACAATATATAAACTTATCAATTTCTACAGTCAGCCACTATGTTATGAAGACTGTAGGAACATTGTTATTATTATAAATGAAAAAAAAAGTATAAAATAATAATAATAATAATAATGAAAATTATAAATAAAATAAAATTTAAGCCTCGTTTAAAATAAATAAATAAAAAAAATAAAATTACTCCCAGCATGCAACAGGGACTGTTCCTGCCGGAAATATGAACATCCTGTCAAGAGATGTGAGATTCAATCTCTTCACCCAAGGACTGTCATGATGATAACGTGTGTATAACTTCCCTCCATGATAGGACTTGTGATATTACGTAGTGACTTACTCCCTTTTATAACACAAACCTTATCGCAATTGTAATGTAAAACACACACACACACTAATACACACAAATACAAAAATAAAATTGTATCAAACTACCATACAATTTACCACGTTCTTTTTATTGTTATTATATATGTTTGTTTGTTCTGTTTTTCCAGGTGAACACAAACCCCAGCTTAATGATTACATGGTATGAGTGAATATACCTCCACAAGACCACATAAATGTGATATATAATTTACAGGTCTTTATAAAACAGTTTTTCAGGTACAAATCCATATTTGCATAGTGTATAGGGAATGTTAAAATTAAAAAATTTAAGTAAATTTTACATTGCTAATTCGAATTAAGCGTATGTTCCATCAGGAATATAAATCTGTAATAACTTAAGTCTTCCATTTTCAATACTGAAATTTTGTCCTGGTTCTTTTTGCTTTGATAATTAAACATTGGGATAGTAATCGACAAAGATGAAATGTTTTTATCAAAACGTTGTTTTCTGCTCACTTCCACTACAGTATTTTTCAAAACTTAAAAATCGGATCTTAAATCTAACTTTATTTTATTAACATAATTTTGATTATGACAATTGTACAAATCTTAATTATCTTGAATGTATCCAATGCATGTATGATAAGAGACAAGTCAGGAATCAATTCTTTCATTTCAAATAAAATTTCAGTAATATTTAACCTTCACCCCTGGACGCCCCAATGCGGTGTCAAAAGGAGGGTTATTCCTTTGAAACTTATTATTGTATACACTTTTGACTCTTTCAGCAATGTTTGTTTTAAAAAGCAAAATAGATAATATATGCTTATTCAAATTTTCTTGTTTTATAATTTGTTGATATTTTTATAAAATTATGAATAAAAAGAAAAAACAAACAAACTTGATTTCATAGTTATTTATAAAACGGTAAATAATAAATATTGCATTGTAGTTGGTTTACATATGTTGAGAATTTTGTAATTTTAAAAAAATTTTTAATAAAAAGTTGTTTTTCATATTTATTTCTTTATAAAATGGTAAAGAATAAATAAAATAAAAAGAAAATGTGTTATGTATTTTCTTCTATAGTTCATTGATATTTTTATAAAACTATGAATAAAAACTTGTTTTCATAGTTATTTATAAAATGGTAAATAATGAATATTGCATTGTAGTTGGTTTACAAATTTGGATATTTTTGACATTTTTTTATAAAGTTTTGAAGAAAAAGATTTAAATTTATTTCTTTATAAAATGGTAAAGAATAAATAAAATAAAAAGAAAATGTGTTATGTATTTTCTTCTATAGTTCATTGATATTTTTATAAAACTATGAATAAAAACTTGTTTTCATAGTTATTTATAAAATGGTAAATAATGAATATTGCATTGTAGTTGGTTTACAAATTTGGATATTTTTGACATTTTTTTATAAAGTTTTGAAGAAAAAGATTTAAATTTATTTCTTTATAAAATGGTAAATAATAAATATTGCATTGTAGTTGGGTTACTATATAATTTGGTTTATTATTGTTGTGAGGGAGAGTATTTCCCTACAACTTTGGACGCGGTCGTCGGTTGAAAGACAAAAATATTTCTACATCAAGAGGAGTAGCAGTAGCTTTTGCTGAAAACAGTCATTCACGGCTACGCATTCTCTTCCCTAGTTTCTATTCTACATTATGTTTACCTGTATCAAAAGTTAATAAACTTGTTAAACCAATTCCGGTTTTCTACTGTTGTTTTGATAACTCAGTTATAACAATTATATAACTTATACAAACTAATATCCTTATCTTGGTTGTCCTGGTCATAGCATTTCAGTTGTTCTATCTTGAGCAGTCTTCATGCTTGTACTGCATTTGGTAACTTTTGAAAGTTCAGATGAAACCCTTTATTCAATTTACAAGGGTAGTATGTTCTTATTCCAGCATCCATACCAGTGGATGTCTTGCATCAGTTAATTCTTCCTAGTTATATTACTTCTTATTTAGTCAACTGAAGCCAAAGAGACAATTTACTGCTGAACAAAGGGACTGACCGACTTTTCTGTGGAATAGGAAGAACCTATCTAAGTGGAATCAAGATCACTAAATACTACAAATGCCTGAAGATGACCAGGGAGCAGATTAATTGAAATGTGATTATAAACAACTAAATCTATTTGGGATAGTGTCCATATTTAAGATATAATGGTGACAATTCCTTATCTTGGAAAATTTAAGAGAGAGAAGTTGAGTTTTCAATCAAATAAAAGAAAATCCAATATTTGAAATGTTAAGAAAAAGAAAATAAACATTTATCAGTGACAACAAAGATTCGTTTACAGACATCAACATAACAAATAATTTCATTCACATCAAAGGCTATGTTAGCACAATGAAATGATGGCATGCATAACTACATCTACATAGTAAAAGCCACAAGGAAAAGATCTAAGAGAGCCTTGTTGGCTTCAAAATGTTTCTAGCTAAAACACAAGAGTTTATCAAAGCTGTCTTAGATTTCCTTGTGTGTTCTTTATATTGCAACAATGTGGCGTGCACATGTATTGACGATGAAAATCAATTACTAACCTTTTCATCCTCTTCCTCCTGATTTAGAAAAATTGATCAAGAAAAATAAATGAGAATAAAAATTGTTCTATGAGACAGAAAACAATTTTTCAAAATATTTAAAGCAAAAGAAAAAAAAAACATAAGCAAATAAAACAAAGATAAGCAGAGAAGGAGAAGAGGAGGAGGTGAAGAAGAAGAAGAAGAAGGAGGAAGAAGAGACAATAAAAAACAAAGAAAACATAATGTAAATACAAACCCTTTCTGAATTGTGAGTGGACATGTAATGGTCAGGCATCAGGTTTTCCAAGGATAGAGTTGGCAGGCCATGTTCAGCACGCACTTTACTAAAGGAAAAAAAAAAGGGGTTCAATTCTATAGGATACAAAATAGGTAAATTTTCTATGTGCGGTGTTTCTTTTGGATGTGGATAATTATGGCTCATCACAACTTCCTATTTTTTGTCACCTTTAGTAAAGTTTGTCTTTATCTCTCCCAATCCATCTTCTGTCCTCCATTTAAACAAACGACAGAGGTAGGCCACTCACTATTTTCCTCTGTTCCTCTTGTATTCATTAAGTCCTGTGAGAAATATTTGAATTTAGTTAATGTCAGAATTCTCAAGATGAGGAATTATTATGTCTGTACATTTGAACTAGTATACTTGTATTTTGGCTACAGTACCTGCCACTCTTCTACAGGTGTCTGTCATACTTGACGACATTTTATTTGTCCCACATGGATAGATTGTTGTCATTTTGACCTCGGAGATATCTCATCAGTTCTCTCTAGTCTATTTTATTTTTTGTCTTGTTTGCATAAAATATGACTTTACTGCACTAACTAACACAAGGACTGAACTTACAACTGCCATGGAGCTACATAGGTTTTAAAACCAATACTTTAATTTACAAAGTATTGTCTTGTAGATTAGTGCATTGGTTCAAACAGAATTCATACAAAAAATTCAATGACAAGCCTTGCCTCTTTAGCTGAAGTAATGAAAAAGGTAATG